>JAXCGZ010018943.1:75000-77500 GCA_037179515.1 Halocaridina rubra | reverse complement strand
GCAATAACCAATATAATTACACTAAAATAGTACCTTCTTACATCCTGCAAAATTTCTTACGCGGCTATGACCTCTAGTTCCATAGCCACTCATATCAAAATATTGCTTCTGTCCACTCTCAAAACCATGAAGGAACTTAAAAACCATCATAATATCCCTCCTCTTCCTTCCAGCTACAGGTGATGACAAATCTAACTCCTTCAGGCTTTCCTCATATTTAAGATTGCGTATTTCTGTCACCAGCTTTGCAGTATGTCTTTGAACTTTCTTCAGTTTTTTAATGGGCCTCTTCAAGTGCAGATTCCAAAAGGGCGCTGCATATTTAAACTTTAGTTTTAAATAAGTCACGTAAATATTTATGAAGGTTTCCTTGTCCACGTGTCTGAAGGCTACCATTACGTTAGCTAAGAAAGCATATGCTGTCTTGACTATACCATTCATATGCATTTCTGGAGACAAAGCTGACAATACGTTTACCACTATAGGTCTCCTTCTGTCTCTTGAAGTTCCGCTCCTGTTATAGAGTACCCATACTTGGCTATCCTCTAAATTTGCCCATTTTAATTACATTTTGAAGTATTGAATCTCATTAGCCACTATCTGACCACTCATGCAGACTATTTAAGTTTTACTGAAGTTCTCTACCATTATTCTCGTCTTTTGCTTGCTCCATAATCATTGCATCATCGGAAAACCATTGCAAAGCATACCAATCAATGAAACAAGTTTATAGTTTAGAGATGTGCCTCTCCTTCCCTTTTTTAAGATAGGTACCACGTTCGCTCGTGTGTGTGCGTGCGTGTGTATCTTAAATTATCTATTTATCCACCAAGTCATCTATCTATAGTTTTAGACTTTATCAGGCTCTGTATTAAACCATTCTCTTATCTATCAATCTCTCTATCTATCTATCTATCTATCTATCTATCTATCTATCTATCTATCTATCTATCTATCTATCTGTCTATCTATCTATCTATCTATCTATCTATCTATCTATCTATCTATCTATCTATCTATCTATCTATCTATCTATCTATCTATGTGTTATTTATCTGTCCGTTTATAATGGCCTTTGTCCTTGCTCTCCAATATCAGACCTTCTTTCAGGTCACAAATTGAGTTGCTTTGATTCCATTTTCTGTATTAGCATACCTTAAGGCTGCTCTCTCTCTCTCTCTCTCTCTCTCTCTCTCTCTCTCTCTCTCTCTCTCTCTCTCTCTCTCTCTCTCAAAGCGCATGACTGTATCTAAACTCAATTGGCAGGTTATTGAATTAGCAAGCGTTGATCCCCGGCGCAGTCTACGAGACATGTTATATTCATTTGGATTTGAACATTTGACGTATTATGATTTCTGCTGAATTATATTTTTTCTTCCTTTAGACGCCTTTTGTGAAGACGGTCTTCTCTGCTACATATCTTAAGAGCTAAAATAAAAAGATGGAATGCTAGTATTTGCTTCAAATAATATTAACATCTTTATGAAATTTAGTGGATGACTATTACTGACATATTAGTAAATTAGTCCTGAAAAAAATATTTTAAAGTATTCAATTCGATAGGACCATGCTGGGATATTCAGTCATCGGTAGTTAAGATGGTCTTGCAGTAATATTCCTTATTAATATGATATACTACTACTACTACTACTACTACTACTACTACTACTACTACTACTACTACTACTACTACTACTACTACTACTACTACTACTACTACTACTACTAATAATAATAATAATAATAATAATAATAATAATAATAATAATAATAAAATCAACAACAACAACAACAACAACAACAACAACAACAACAACTACTACTACTACTACTACTACTACTACTACTACTACTACTACTACTACTACTACTACTACTACTACTACTACTACTACTACTACTACTACTACTACTACTACTACTGTTTTATCATATTTCATTAAAACGCATAATTGTTCATGCTTATGTTTGTTCAAATGCAAAAGCACTTGAAATCCTCTTACTTAAAGAATAAATGTATTTATATTTGGGTCTGTGCTGGTCATATAAAATGAAAACTTCCAATAGGACTTAATGGGTCAAAATGGGTTGACTGGGGTGTATGTTAGCTTTTCTGACTCAAAGAGCTTGCTTCATTTCACCATTCGATATTGTAAGTCGAAATGATTGGTTATAGATGAGAGAAAATATAAACTCTTGTAGGTAAGAAACAGATGTAATTAGACATGGAGTGTGATTTACTTGTATGGGCTCCAAAACACTCACACATCCCCTGATGGGACCTGATCGAATTAAATTTGCAATAACTTACTGTTTGCATACAGTTACATCAATCAGATCCAATATTAGTTTGATGGATTTAATTATGTGTCAAGTTAATGACAGAGATACACGTGTAGGATTCTTTGAATCCTTGAAGACCCAGTGGGTTGAGTTATTGACAGATCAAATAATATGAGTAATATTTTTAAAGTATTATCCTTAATAAACGAGCAATATG
>JAXCGZ010018943.1:65000-70000 GCA_037179515.1 Halocaridina rubra | reverse complement strand
AATTATATGTATTTCTGGAGACAAATCTGCCAGTATGTTTACTGTGTGTGTGTGTGTGTGTGTGTGTGTGTATTATTTCTGTAAGAGGAGTTATGAATATCCCACTTTCTCCTCTGTATAGAAATTACTTTACTATAGATTATTAGATATTGATTGTATCATACGCAAAGTAAGTACTTATTTGTATAACTTTCAATAGGATTTGATGGCTCAGGAGTGAATAAAGTGCACAGAGTATTACGCCTTCCATTCCTTTGCATCGCAGGCGTATTGTTTAAAACATTTACCATTTTTGTAAAAATATATATTTCTTATTTATTTACTGTTACAAGCGGTATGGTTTCATTCCTTATCGACTTGTTTGTGTAGGGCTGACTATGATACCAATGTTAATAATAATAATAATAATAATAATATTAATAATAATAATAATAATAATAATAATAATAATAATAATAATAATAATAATATTAATAACAACAACAAGAACAACAACAAAAATAACAACAGTAATAATAATAATAATAATAATAATAATAACAACAAGAACAACAACAACAATAACAACAGTAATAATAATAATAATAATAATAATAATAATAATAATAATAATAATAACAACAAGAACAACAACAACAATAACAACAGTAATAATAATAATAATAATAATAATAATAATAATAATAATAATAATAATAATAATAATAATAATAATAATAATAATAATAATAATAATAAAAATAATAATAATAATAATAATGATAATAATAATAATAATAATAATAATAATAATAATAATAATAATAATAATAATAATAATAATAATAATAATAATAATAATAATAATAATAATAATAATGATAATAATGCTGATGATGATGATGATGATAGTTATGGTATAGGAAGTGCAGAGTGGTTTTAGGAGAGGTAGAGGTTGTATAGATCAGATTTTTATAGTTAGACAGTTATGTGAGAAATATTTAGCAAAGGGTAAGGATGTGTATTTTGCACATTTGGATCTGGAGAAAGCATATGATAGAGTTGATAGAGAGGCTATGTGGAATGCTTTGAGATTATATGGAATCAATGGTAAATTGTTGCATGCAGTGAAGAGTTTGTATGAGGGTAGTAGAGCTTGTGTTAGGGTAGGGAATGAAGTGAGTGAGTGGTTTCCAGTGAGTGTAGTGAGGCAGGGATGTGTGATGTCACCATGGCTGTTCAATTTGTATATTGATGGAGTTGTAAGAGAGGTGAATGAGCGAGTGCGTGGTCGAGGTTTGAGAATGGTAGATGGGGATGATAACGAGTGGGAGCTGAATCAGTTGCTGTTTGCAGATGATACTGTTGTGGTGGCAGATTCAGAGGAAAAGCTGTGTCAGTTAGTGTCAGAATTTGGAATGGTGTGTGAGAGAAGGAAGCTGCGAGTGAATGTGGGAAAGAGTAAGGTTATGAGGTGTACAAGAAATGAGGTTGGCGCTGGATTGAATGTTATGTTGAATGGAGAGACACTTGAGGAGGTTAATCAGTTTAAGTATTTAGGCTCGGTTATAGCTGCAAATGGTGGAGTGGAAGCAGATGTGTGTCACAGAGTGAATGAAGGATGTAAAGTGTTGGGTGCATTGATAGGAGTGATGAAGAATAGAGGATTGGAAATGAATGTTAAGAAAGTTTTGTATGAGAAAATGGCTGTGCCAACTGTGATGTATGGATCAGAGTTATGGGGTATGAAAGTAAGTGAGAGACGGAAACTAAATGTGTTTGAGATGAAATGCCTGAGGAGTATGATTGGTGTATCTCGATTGGATAGGGTTAGGAATGAAGTGGTGAGAGCAAGAACGGGTGTGAGGAGAGAAATTGCAGCCAGAGTAGATATGAATTTTCTGAGATGGTTTGGCCATGTGGAAAGGATGGATGATGAAAGGCTGCTGAAAAAGGTGATGAATGCGAGAGTTGATGGGAGAAATGCTAGAGGGAGGCCTAGGTTTGGATGGATGGATGGAGTAAGGAGAGCCCTGAATGATAGGAGGATGGATGTGAGGGAAGCAAGCGAGCGTGCTAGGAATAGGAATGAGTGGCGAGCGATTGTGACGCGGCTCTGATGGGCATCTGCTGTTACCACGGGCTGCATCTTACAGAGATAGCCCTGTGGTAGGGGCAGTAGGAGGAGCTGGCAGTTGTGAAGCGACACAGGTTGTGGAAGAGCCGGGAGGATGGGCTGTGGCACTCCAGCAGTGCCATCTGAACGGTCGCTAGCTCCCTCGTCATTGCCCCTAGAGCAAAGTAATCTCCCTATTTGTTTTCCTTTCTTGATGTCGGCTACCCCCCAATTAAAGGGGGAAACAGCCAAGGTATATGTATGTATTATTATTATTATTATTATTATTATTATTATTATTATTATTATTATTATTATTATTATTATTATTATTATTATTATTATTATTTTATTATTATTATTATTATTATTATTTTTATTATTATTATTTTCATTATTATTATTATTATTATTATTATTATTATTATTATTATTATTATTATTATTATTATTATATTATTATTATTGTTGTTGTTGTTGTTGTTGTTGTTGTTGTTCCTGTTGTAGTTAGTGGAAGTAGTAGTAGTGGCAGCAGCAGCAGTGGCAACTTTAGCAACACGAGGAAGTTTACAGAAAAAATAGAGCCATTAATTTAATTATTCAAAAATTTATCTGCACCGTGCGTGCACTCTTGAGACTGAATTTACATGACGTTTCTGCTCCTAAACACTTCTTTCTCTCTCATAGAAGGTACGTAGGAGATGTTACCATGGCAACGACATGAATGTAAATACAACGCCTTTAATCTCATGCAATTGTTTTTAATTACTACTTGTATTGCCAAGGATATACGACTGTCAGTTTGTTTTCCCTTCCATGCTCTCTTTGAAGAACTTAGATAATTGGTCTGAGTTCATCTGAGAGGGTCCGTGTTATCAGATTCCCCAACCTCAGGATATAGCATCTTTATTTTATCTGTTAATTCATAAAATTCTTCTGCTATAAAAATTCATAATTATATGAAATTAAGCCGATTACTGTCATGAAATTTATATATAACTTACATAATAAGAGCAAGAAATAAGATAATTCCTAAATGGTTTCTGCCACTCATAGAAGAAATATCCCATGTTTTTTTTTTAATATAGATACAACTCTCTCTCTCTCTCTCTCTTCTCTCTCTCTCTCTCTCTCCTCTCTCTCTCCTCTCTCTCTCTCTCTCTCTCTCTCTCTCTCTCTCTCTCTCTAACTATATATATATATATATATATATATATATATATATATATATATATATATATATATATATATCTATATATATATATATATTATATATGTGTGTGGTGTGTGTGTGTGTGTGTGTGTGTGTGTGTGTGTGTGTGTGTGTGTGTGTGTGTGTGTGTGATTACCTAATTGTGATTACCTAATTGTGTTTACGGGAAAGAGCCCAAAGCTCGTATCTTCCCGTCTCCTGATCGGTTCCATTTTAGACTTAGTGATACTTATCATACCTGTCCTTAAAACTATGGATTGAGATAGCATTAACTACCTCCTCGCTTAGCGAATTCCAATTATCAACTACTCTTACACTGAAAAAGTATTTCCTTACATCCTGCAAAGAAGTTTTCTTACGAAGCTTCAAACTATGACCTCTAGTTCTAGAGCCAGCCATATCAAAATATCGATCCCTATCCACTCTATCATAACCATGAAGGAATTTAAAGACTGTCACCATATCCCCCCTCACTCTTCTAGCTTCGAGTGATGGTAAGTCTAATTCCCTCAGCCTCTCATCATAACTGAGATTGCGTATTTCTGGCACCAGTTTCGTGGCATGTCTTTGAACTTTTTCAAGCTTAGCTATGTGCTTTTTCAAGTGCGGATTCCAAAAGGGGGCTGCATATTCGAGTTTTGGCCTCACATAGGTTACATAAATATTTCTGAACATTTCCTTGTCCATGTGCCTGAAGGCTACCCTTACATTTGATAAGAATGCATATGCTGCCCTTACTATGCCATTTATATGTATTTCTGGAGACAAATCTGCCAGTATGTTTACTCCTAGATCTCTCTCATTTTCTGTCTCTTGAAGTTGTACTCCAGCCACCGAGTAGTCAAGCTTGGGCCTTCTTGCACTTGTACCCATTCTCATTACCTTACATTTTGAAGTATTGAATTTCATTAGCCACTTTTCTGACCACTCATGCAGATTATTTAGATCCTCCTGAAGTTCTCTACCATTGTTCTCGTTTTTTACTTTCTTCACAATCTTTGCATCATCTGCAAACATATTCATGAATGAATTTACAGACTCTGGTAGGTCATTTACATATACAAGGAACAAAAGTGGCCCTAAAACTGAACCCTGTGGAACTCCACTACTAACTCTTCTCCATTCAGACACTGAGTGTCTTACTCTAACCCTCTGTTCCCTTCCTTCTAAGTAAGTTTTTATCCATTCCAAAACATTTCCACCTATTCTAGCCATTGATTGCAGCTTCCTAATAAGTCTCCCATGTGGAACAGTGTCAAACGCTTTCTGGAAGTCTAGGAATATGCAATCTGCCCAGCCCTCTCTTTCCTGTAAGATTTGGCTTACCTCATCATAAAATTCTAATAAGTTTGTTACTGTTGATCTACCTTCTCTGAAGCCATGTTGCCTCACTGACAAAAAGTTGAAGGATTCCAAGTGAAGAGAGATATGTTTCCTTAGTAGTTTCTCCATAACTTTGCAAACTATGCTGGTCAAGGGAAACTGGTCTATAGTTCAGAGCCGTATCCCTCCTTCCCTTTTTGAAGATAGGTATCACATTTGCTTGTTTCCAGCATCTTGGAATCTCCCCCGACTCCAGTGACTCCTTAAATATGATACTTAGTGCCACTGATATTGTGTTTGCGCATTTTTTAAGCACATGAGGGGATCTGTCATCAGGACCTGTAGCTTTATGAACATCTAAATCCATCA
>JAXCGZ010018943.1:35000-60000 GCA_037179515.1 Halocaridina rubra | reverse complement strand
GAGGCTCTCTGAATCCCTAATATATTAATGGAATTAAGAGGATAAATTTTGTTAGTTCCAAAGCCATTAGGGCTATCAGGAGGAAAAGATGATAAATTGATAGCCAGAAACTATCTTGGAGGCATTGAATTTAACCAAATTTTGGGTGCCCCACTTAGATACCCTCTGCAAATCGGAATTGAGAGTAGAAAAAAAGAGTGATACGAGACTGATTACGAGTGACAGATGAAAGTTGTGAAGAAAAGGCAGAGGAAAAATGCAGGGTAGAATCATCGGCAAAGGCGTTAAGAAGGGAGAAAGATGGGGAATGAAGAAGATCGTTCATGAAGTGAAGGAACAGAGAAGGTGAATGAACAGAGCCCTGTAAAACACCACTGGTAACAGGGAATGGTTTATATGTTGCACCGTCAACTGCTACAAATATGAAACGGTCTGAAAGAAAACTAGAAATCAGAGAACAGAGAGAAGGGGTAAAGCCATAAGCAGGAAGTTTGGCCAACAGAGCCTTGTGCCAGACTCTGCCAAAAGCCTTAGAAATATCAAGAGCAACGATGATGGATTCCTCATAGTTCCTCAGAGAAGATGAACATACATGAGTAAGATATGACAGGAGGTAGCCAGTTGATCTTGCCTTGCAGTAGCCGTACTGGTGATTGGAGATAAGTGAGTTAGAATGAAGATGTTTCAAAAGTGAGAACTGAGCAAAATTTCGAAAACTTTGGCGATAGATGAGGTTTGGGCAATAGGTTGGTAGTTTGAAGGAATAAAGCGGTCACCCTTCTTAGGAACAGATTGCACTAAAGCACGCTCCCAAGATGAAGGATAGATACTGGTTGAGAGAATGAGGTGAAAAAGTTGGCAAAGCATGGGAGCCAGTTCATCTGCAAACTCCTTAAGGAACCTTGCAGGGATACCATAGGGACCAGATGTTTTGTTCGTCTTTAGCGAACAAAGAACCTTATGAGCTTTGCGTAAAGAAAGGAAAAGAAAGAGTATAGGGTTAGAGAGGGGGAAAAAATGAGGAACATGTGTGTTAGAAACGTTTATGGAAGATTTGGCAGAAAAATGAGAGCCAAGGAGATTGACTTTGTTAGTGGGAGAGCAAGCTATAGAACCATCGGAATGAATGAGAGGGGAAAACTTGAGTTACAAAGAGTTTTTGGATATAATTTTGGCTAAAGACCAGAAACATTTATCATTAGGAAAGGAGTTAAGGTCATCAACTTTCCTTCTTATAAAGGAAGCTATCCTCTTTATACCTTCGAATCTGAGTAGTACAGTGTATCCTAGTTGACATAAATGTGGAGCAAGATTAATTAGAAGTAGAGGCTTGGTACGACCGGTGTGCCCGATTCTTGGCCTGAATAGCCATGGAAGAGGCATGTTCAAACCAAGGATTAGGGGGAGATAAAGTTTCCATAGCGGAGCAGATGAACTCCTCCATTCTCGAGGTTATGATCTCGACAATTTTTAGGGCTACCTAATCAGGGTTGCAGACCTGAAAGCAGTAGTCATCCCACGGGAAGTCAAAGAGGAATATAGGCAAATTTTCATGTTGGGTACGCTCAAAGAGCCAAAGGCGGCTCTGAGTAGGAGGAATTGCTGGAGGGAGAGTTAATATGAAAGAGATTGAGACCACAGAGTGGTAGATATACCAAGAGGGGAGATCATAGAATATGAATAGTTTTAAGGTTTAGAAGTAAGAAATAGGACAAGAGTGTTGGCTGTATGTTCGTGTCGATCAGGAGCACAAGTAGGATGTTTGATAATATGCTCCACATTTGAGTAATAGAGAAGGCAAGGGCCTCACTTCCTCCCACATCAGTGTGAGAAGAATTAAACCACTCACTATGGTGTACATTGAAGTTTCCAATATAGAGAACTTTGGCATTTGGGTGAGAGGATAGCAAGGACTCATGGCAAGAGGACAGATATTTAAAGTAAGACAGAGTCAGTTGAGTTTGGAGGCAGTAGCAGAAGCAAACTAAGATAGTGGTAGTGGAGAGATAGACTGTCAGCCAGAAGACATCAAAGTCAGTAGACTCAAGGTCCATGAGCCTTGCAATAGGAGTGTTTAGTGTTGCAGTAGGCACAGACCCCACCTTTGGAACGGAAACAAGTATACAGGTTATAGTGAGAGATTTGAAATGGGTCAGTGGAAGCATGGATAGACAGCTGGGTTTCAGAGAGAAGGAGGAGGATAGGGAGGGATTTACCCAAGTGCTGTTCCACAGACGAAGATTAGAATTCAGACCAGAAATGTTATGTAAGTGAAAAGTGAAACAAGCAAACCTATCAGGAGGTGCAAGGTTAAGGGTAGAACCATTACTAGCACCAAAAATATCAACCCTTACACCAATAGTGGAGTCACCAAGATCCCCAGAGATTTTTAGCACCCGTCTATACCGGGTACTGGGGGCCATAAGCTGTCGGCCTTCCATAAGTGTAGCAAAAATGAGGAAAAAGAGAGAAAAAGAAACAGATATGGAGAGTGTTGTGACTTGTCATATGTAATGGGATAGTAAGAGATGTGTAATGAATACGCCAGAATATTCGGTGTAGATGTAGGCATAAGAAAAGAACCGTGCCCGTAGAAAGACTCAACCTGAATTTGTCTGGACCAGTCCTAGTTGACTCTGTAGAGCCTTCAGTCGTTATATTTCAACGGGCGGCTGGTGCAATGGACAACCTAGTAATTAAATATATATATTATATATATATATATATATATATATATATATATATATATATATATTATATATATATATATATATCTTCCTTCTGTGAAACTTCGCATGCTGCTAAGCTAATGGTTTGATCATTTATGTCATTGTACAAAACCTGCCAATTAGTAATCTTGTATGACACGCAAAACTTCTTGATAACGTTCACGATGTTTATATTTCAAATCGAATACGCAGTAATTTTATTGTCTGAAATATATGTAACAACCACTATATCTAATTTTCACTGTCCTTTCAGCTATGAGAAAGCTGTAACTTCTCCTCCTTTATATCTATAACAACTACTTGTCTCTAACACCATCCTTAATTAATGCTTCAGGCGCAGCTGTTCCTATTACAGTTCCAGAATCTCATACTATAATTCCCCTTCCACTCAGAAGTTTCTGTGTTTTACTTTTATTTTTGAACATCACTAAATCCCACGCACTGATTAGAACTTTCGACTTGGAAATGACAAACCCGTGTTCGAGCCCACCACAGAGCGTCAGGAAGGGCATCTAGCGGCAGCCTGTCAGTGTACAACCTGCTTCGAATGGGGACTAATATTGACACTTAAAGGGACAATCAATAACAACTAAAAATTGCCTCTATGACAATAATCATCCTTAAATTTTACGGTAGGAGTCCTCGTCACTGATGATTGACACTCTCTCTCTCTCTCTCTCTCTCTCTCTCTCTCTCTCTCTCTCTCTCTCTCTCTCTCTCTCTCTCTCTCTCTCTCTCTCTCTCTCTCTCTCTTGTATTTGTGTCATCTTTGGCAGACTTTCTTGTTCAGGTATTGCATAGAACAATGACCGGTCAGATTCCTCTCATTATCGACCTATTAATTTAATTTCCACACTTTCCAGTGCCTTTACGTATATCCTTAAATTAGATTTTCCAGCAGACACTCTACTCTGTAATATGGCTGCAGCAAATAAAAATCAGCTGATGACTTTTACTTTCCTTTCCTCTCCTGAAAACCTTTTATGTTTCCCCAAGTATTGCAAGGTATCTTTACAGGATATAGTAACTGGACTTGTTTGCTAAATACTTATCATTTATTGATTTTACGCCATTCCTCTTTCACATGCATGCCAAAGTTTCTTATCTTCCCTTAATGTTTCGCCAGCTATCAATGACTCTATTTCGTAACATCTGCCGTGTACCACAATAATGTTCACTCCCTACGTCTTGGTTAACGATGTTCTTATGCTGTCTACTAAGCTTTGCTCTACTCTTCATCTTTTTTTTTTCTTGACATTCTCTAGCTATACGTTCTCAACCTATAACGCCCTGGGAGTTCATCAGTAACGTTGGATTTGATATTTATTTTTAATTTGCCTAGACTGATTAGATTTTCTTTCATTTCGATGAAATGTAATATCTTCCCTTTATCCAAGTAATTTTGAAAAAATTCTTTGCAGAATCAGTATTACCAAACCAATCCAGTCCAGCAATGCTCTTAGAATTGCATGAAAATCATTCTCTCTTAGAAACTTCTCTTACTCACTGCTGTTAAAAACGTGGATTTCAGAATATTTGCACTGTTGTTTAGGGAAATAGTTTCTTTGTAGAATAAGAAATAGATAAAGCTGAGAATAAGGAGGCGAGAGTAAAATCTCAGAGCTCTTTGAATCGAATTGTTAGTTACAATGTCTAACACAGTAGTATCAACCAGCCATTATATTGAATGATCATGGAGTTATCGAATACAACGATGTAAGGGTGTGATATTACTGCCTGTATGGGTACTGTGACTGTGCTCTAGGGAAAGTTTGTGCCTATGTAAATCAACTCAGTAGATCACCGTCTTAAATATTGCTCGTAGAATATCAAAACCGAGGTAAGATGATGGCACGAAGTAAGAGGGTCAATGCCACTTTTAAGAGCATTAACCTCAGGTTTGTCGAAAAAATAAACTGGAGACGAACTGCCACAAATGTGGTGGTAATTCTCCATATATGGATGAAGGAGCTAGGTAAAACTAGAACAGGATCTTAAAGGATTGTTTCTCTTACTAGAGCTAGCACCCCCAGAGGGAGGGGGTAGAATTCTTCCTCCGTATACCCCAGTGTGTACTGAAAGTCAACTAAATGGGGCAGAGTGGGGGATTGGGAATCCCCTCCTCTGTATTGTCATACAATTAATAGTCAGGAAACACTGGGGTATTATGGCAGGAGAGATCCAGCCAAAACCTTAGTAACTGGGTCTCTGCAGAAGATCAAGAACAGTACAAGGTGGCAAAGAAGAATACTAAGAGGGCGGTAGCAGTAGCGAAAGCAGAGAGTCTACAATATTTTTACGAAAATCTGGACACTAAACATGGACAAAAGAAAGTGTTCAGTATAGCAAAGCAGAGGAATAAAGCTACTAAAGATTTAGTACATGTAAAGCAAATTAAAGGTGAACAGGGAAGAGTTTTGTGTGAAGAGCAGGATACCAAACAGAGATGGAAGAGCTATTTTGAGACATTGCTAAATGTAGAAAACCCAAGGTAAATTATAGAGTATGGACAGGCAGATGAGGTGGAGGTGGAAAATATTAGGGTGCAAGAGGCGAAGGAGGCGATTGGAAGAATGAAGAACGGAAAAGCAATTGGACCAGATGAGATACCTATTGAGGCTTGGAAAGCACTGGGCAACCAGGGAGTCGAGATCGTGTACGATATCATATACCAAGCATTAGATAGTGAAAAAATACCAAATGAATGGAGAGAGAGTCCTCTGGTACCAATTTACAAAGAGGAGGGGGACATCCAGGGCTGTGAAAAGTATAGAGGGATTAAGCTTATGAGCCATACTATGAAGATATATGACAGAGTAATGGACAAAATACTAAGAGAATGTACGGAAATAATGGAAATTCACTTTGGACTTATGCCAGGAAGGAGTACAATGGATGCCATCTTTGCGTTGAGACAGTTAATGGAGAAGTACAGAGAGAAACGGAAGGGATTACATCTGGTTTTTATTGACTTGGAAAAAGCTTACAATCGAGTACCAAGGGAGGAAGCGTCGAAGTGCATGCGGAAAAGGGAGTGCCAGAAAAGTATGTGAGGGTGTGCTAGGATATGTACAAAGATGTATACACACAAGTAAGGACAGCGGCCGGGGTGACGGACAAGTTCCCAGTGACAGTTGGACTACGTCAGGGGTCGGCATTGAGTCCATACCTTTTCAACCCGGTCATGGATGTGATAGTGAGAGACGTACTGGAGAAGGCTCCATGAACTATGTTATTTGCCGATAATATAGTCTTGGTGGCGGAGACCAGAGAGGAAGTGGAGGAGAAGTTAAACAAGTGGAGGGACAAGTTGGAAAGTAGAGGGCTAAAGATAAGCCGGGACAAAACAGAATACATGCAGATGGAAGAACAAGATGATGACAGCCAATTACACTTGGCACAGGAGAGGTTAAAGAAAGTGGAGGCTCTCAGGTACTTGGGGTCATATCTGTCGCAAGATGGTGAACTGGATACATAAATAAATGGGAGGATACAAGCAGGATGGAAAAATTGGAGGAAATGCTCTGGACTGATATGTAAAAGAAAGGTTAGTGCAAGAGTGAAAGGCATGATATATCGTGCAGTGGTAAGGCCAGCTATGATATATGGCTCTGAGACGTGGCCTGTTAAGAAAACACAAGAAAGAAAGATGGAAGTGGCAGAAATGAGAATGATGAGATGGATGTTGGGTGTGACAACGACGAGGGATAGGATCAGGAACGAGAAAATTAGAGGAACAGCCAAGGTGACACAAGTGGGAAGGAAGATGCAAGAAAGAAGGCTTCAGTGGTAGGGACATTGTATGAGGAGAGATGAGTATTAGTAGAAGGATGATGGAGCTACAGGAGGATGGAGTGAGAGGAAGAGGGATACCACGAAGAAGGTGGGATGACTGTACACGGGACGACTTGAGAGAGAAGGACCTCAGTGGAGAGGAGGCACTGGACAAGAGAGAGTGGAAAAGGCTGATAAGAAACCGCGACCCCATATAGATATGGGAAAAGCGAGATAAGAAGAAGAAGAAGTGTGCATGGTTGTGGTGTAAATAAAAATAAGCGTGAGGAGATAGAGAGCATATTTGTGGTGAGAAGGATGGATGTGCTTGCACTGAGCGAAACTAAGATAAAAGAGAATAGTGAGGTGGCATTTGGGAGTGTGGTAGGTAGGGCATCTGGAGTTGATAGGGAGCAAGGAAGAGAAAGAGTGGCTCTGTTGGCAAGTGAAGAAATACATAAGAGTGTGATGGAAGAAAGGAAGTATCATCTCGAAAAATAGTGGTTAAAATGGGACTGGGATGCAGAGTTTGGACTTCGTGAGTGCATATGACCCTGACAGTGAAAGAAGTGAGGAAGAAAGAGAAGAATTTTGGTTGTAATTGAAAGGGTGTGTGGAAGACATGGAAATGAATGTGAATGAGGTGTTGATGGGGATTTGAATGATAGAGTAAGGATTGAACCAGTTGATGGTGTGATTATGAAGCATTGGAGAGAAAATGATAGATATGTGTATAGAGAGAGAGAGAGAGAGAGAGAGAGAGAGAGAGAGAGAGAGAGAGAGAGAGAGAGAGAGAGAGAGAGAGAGAGAGAGAGAGGAGAGAGAGAGAGAGAGAGAGAGAGAGAGAGATGTTGATTTTCAATACTGTATTTAAAAAGAAGGATGTGCACAAGTATACGTTAATCAGAGTAGATAACAGAAGAGTAGTCGACAGAGCATTAATGAATTATGTTGTGGTAGACAGAAGGGTGATTGGAAGAATATGGGATGTGAATGTACTGAGAGGAGCTAGTGGTGGAATATCAGATCATTATTTAGTAGAAAGTAGAGTGAGATTGAGAGAAAAGTGAAGAAAGAGGAGAAACAAGGGAGGGAAAGAGGTGCTAAAAGTAAGTGAACTGAATAAGAAAGAGAAAGACAATGGGCATAAAGCTAGTTCGAGGAATGTTTGGAATGTAGTGAAAGAGAAAGTGGAGGAGGTAGGAAGAAGAATAGAGTTATTTCAAGGAGAAAGTTATGAGGTGTGTAGAGGTAGTGCGTGGATGGAGACTAACAGTTTGAAGTGAAAGGAAAGGCAGTGAATTGTGGAATAAGCAGGTGAGTGCAGTAATGGCTGAAAGGAAGCAGGTATTTGAGGTATGGTTGCAGATGGGTAAAACAGAGGCATATGAAAGGTATAGTACAAAAAGGTGAGGGAGGCAAAGAGAGAAGCAGATGTAAGGTGGACTAGGAACTTGTCTGAGAGTTTTGAAAATAATAAAAAGATGTTTTGGAAGGAAGTGAAAAGAGTGTGGAGAGGTAAGTCTGGTAGGGAGCAGAGAGTGAAAGGAGAAAACGAGCAATTACTAGTAGACGAAATAAAGGTGTGAGAGATATAGGATTGAGTATATCAAGGAACTGTTAAATAAAGATGATAGAGAGACAGAGATTGTGGTTGTGGGTAATGAATTTAGCATGCCAATATTGGGTGATGAGAACGATAGTAAAAATAACAAAAGAAATATACTTAGGATTGAGAACAATGAAAGCAGGTTAAGTAGCAAGGAAAAATGGCTGTCATGTAGAATGCTTGTCAGTAGGTGGGGAAGCATTAGTAGAGTGGATGGTTAGGTTGTTGAATGTATGCTTTTGAAACGGGAGGGTCACAGTTGATTGGAGGGGTGCATGTGTAGTTCCGCTTTATGAATGGAAAGGAGATAAGTATTAGTGTAGAAGTTTTAGAGGCATTAGTTTGTTGGATGAGCGTTATTTGAAAGAATTAGGAAAGGTATTGAGAGATTGATAGGGGAAGAACAGTGAGGGTTCCGGAGAGAAAGGGGATGTGTAGATTAGGTGACTGTAGTAAGACAGGTGTATGAGAAGTTCTTAGAGAAACGTAGGGACGCGTTTTTGGGCTTATATAGACTTAGAGAAAGCATATGACATGGTTGATAGAGAAGCATTGTGGAGTGTGTTGTGACTGTATGGAATAAGTGGAAAGATGTTGAATGCTGTGAAGAGTTTTCACATGAATAGTAGAGCATGTGTGAGAGTCGAGAATGGTGTGAGTAAATGGTTAAAGTGAATGTTGGGTTACATCAAGGTTGTGTTATATCACCGCGGCTGTTTAATGTGTATATGGATGGAGTTGTAAGTGAAGTAATTGAAATAGTATTGGACAGAGGTTTGGAATTAATGGGTGAGTATGGAAGGTTGTGGAAAATAAATAAATTGCTATTCGTGGATGACACAGCCCTGGTGTCTGATATTGAGCATGAAGTCAATCATTCAGTGACTGAATTTGTTAGGGTGTGTGAAAGAAGGAAATTGCGAGTGAATATTGGTAAAAATAAAGTCTTGAGATGCATGAGGAGTGTTACTATTGGTAGAGTGAATGCAATATTGAATGGAGAGTTGCTTGAAGAAGTTGAGAGTTTTAAGTATCTGGGGTCACATGCATCAAGGACTGGATGAGTAGATGTGGAGGTAAGTCATAGAGTGAAGGAAGCTAGTAAATCCCAAGGTGGGTTAAAAAGGGCAATGAAAAATAGGTATGTAGGAATGAAAGCAAAAGGAGGGATGTATGAAGGTGTGATTGTACCGACACTATTATATGGAGCAGAGACTTGGAATGCAAGAGAGGATGAAAAAGTTGAACATAATAGAGATGAGGTGTTTGAGAAGTATGATTGGTGTATCTAGAATAGATGAAATAAGAAATGAGGAGATCAGGCAAAAAAAACGGATGTTGAAAGAAAGCTATCGGGTAGGTTAGATAAGAGAGTATAGAGTTGGTTTGCACGCATGGAGAGGATGAGTGATGAATGAATAGTGAAGAGAGTGTGGAGTTCAAAAGTGGTCGGAGTTAGGTCAAGAGGAAGACCTAGAATGAGATGGATGGATGGCATGAAAAAGGCATTGGATGCATGCAGCATGCCAGTGGAGCAGGGAGGAGAGCGTTCAAGAGTTAAGGATGAGTGGAGGAAATTTATGTATAGGTGACACGGGCTAAAGGGATTTCTCGCACCTGCTAGCTCAGCAAACTTTGATGGATGGGTGTGAGGGAGTTGCTATGTGATGAAGTAGTGGGAGCAAACCTGCTGTGGCTGTTGGGCCTTTCTGTAGAATATCCTCAATGTCCTACCTTGTGGATGACCCAAACAGAGTGGTGGATGGGAAATGTGCCATCCCTTTATCCTCAAGGAGCTAAGTGGAGTAGTTGAGGTATGTATGGATCATGATGAATGCGTGTTTCTTGGTTCGACCATCCCCCTTACAAAGGGGAATGGGGCCATGTATATGTATGTATGTACTAAATCCAACAGAGCGACCTTAATTGAACAATAGAATACAGAAGAATTCAGCAAGGCTTCATCTTATGAAGATGGAAAAATAACATTTACAAGAATGAGCAAAAGTTTATTTCATATCCTCTGTTCTACAAGTTTTATTATAAGTGATGTTCTTTGAAGAGACTTGTGATTCAACACTTCTCTTTAGGGACTCAACAGTCCTTAGGTAGTTGCAAGAGACTCTCTGGTGTAAGACATAAGCACCTCAAGATTCTCTTCTTTAACACATCCCCATCTTTTCTCATTATTAGTATATTTCATCTTATCTTTTACTTGGAAGTTATAAATATCATGGTTATATGTGTGTATATATGAGTGTTAAATGGTCCTTTAACAAACTGGTTTGCCAAATACATACTAACCTGTTAGCTAGTACATTTTACTGATAGCTGGCGACCAGTTCAGCTGTTGGAAACTTGGAACGATGTATGGTATTGCGAACAAGCTAGTTAGTAAACGGGGTCGTTTGCGGAGAACAGCAAAGGATTATTTCTCTTCATAAGTAATGCAATACTATATGGTTAGTCACATATCAGCCTCTGACCCTGTGAGTTGCATACCAGCCTCAGATCCTGTTAACAGTGTATAAGCCGTAGTTGTGTATCAGCTTCAGATCCTGTTAACAGCGTCTAAGCTGTAGTTGTGTATCAGCTTCAGATCCTGTTAGTGGTGTATCAGCTCTGTGCCCTCTTGGTCACGTAAGTCTAGGGTCTCTCCCCTTTGCCCAGGTGTATAGTCTCTTGTAAATACATATGTATAGTCTTTTGTAAATATATATGTATATATTTTCTCGCAATAGACTTTAAGGACAGAACCGAGTATGTCCTTCTAGAACGTATTTCAACATGGTGTAGTGAGTAGGATATATCAACATGACGCAGGATTTTTCAGGTTTTGCTTGCTTTATAGTTTATAGTGAGAGATGATCTTTGTGCTATCAGCCTACTCATCCGGGTTATTGAACCCCCTCACAATGCTTTGCTTTTGGATTAACGTTCTGTAAAAGACATTTTAGTGTAGTGTATAATGCTCAACGAGTGTAGTATAGGAGTCAGTACAGTGCAACCCCCACAGTGGTGTTTTGTGGCTTTTTTGCATATGTTTTGCTACAGGAAGGCTGTTTCTCCTCCTCATTATGCAGTCATCACGCACACCTTCCCTTCGCCTAAACACCATCACCTGGGCTCGCCTGAATGCCCCTTACTCACACACTACTTTTTACCCAGGAATCTGGTTTATATTCCTGGATTTTACTCGTTCTGATCCTTACCTGCCTTTTTCTACTGCAATATGGCTGATTCTACCTCTTCTGCCTGTTCTGAAGACTCCCCACATGCCCTGGAAGAACTGCCCAACTTCCTCACCGCTCTTCATGAGGAATATAACGAAAACATGAGTCATTATGAGGCAGAGGCTGCCACATACTCCCCCACCACCGCTAACTCTCAACATTATTGCCACATGGGATAGTAGAGGTGATGTCCTTCAACTTCTGAAGTTTTACAAGAGTCTGAGCAACTTTAACAGGACGGGCTTTGTAGGGAAAGCTGAAGACTTACGACACCGGGAAGAAAATGAAAGATTTACGGCACTCCGACAGATGATGTCACATATTTGGAGTGGCACAGCTCCCCTGGCCACTGCTACCCTGCCCACACAAGCTGTACCAAACCACCCTACGACCTTGATGGACTCGCCTGTTAGTGTCAATGCCAAGGATTCTCCAATACCTCCTGTGACTTCTCCTGCAACCCACAGCCCTCCTGTTCATCTGTTGGCCACACCTTTGTCCACAGCTATGCCCACAGCTGCTCCTCCTCCTCCAACAAACCTGTGCGACAGGCCCTACTCATTCTGCAAGGAGATGCCTTGTTTCAAGTTTTTCGCCAGTGGCGCCATAGATGGCACAACTTTCTTGTCATGATAGACCTTCAGAAAA
Organism: Halocaridina rubra; assembly: GCA_037179515.1. Classification (NCBI taxonomy): domain Eukaryota; kingdom Metazoa; phylum Arthropoda; class Malacostraca; order Decapoda; family Atyidae; genus Halocaridina; species Halocaridina rubra. Next base: position 48,007 of record JAXCGZ010018943.1, on the reverse strand, counting down.
TGTCAAGAGAGAAACAGTTCATACTGGTTCACACATGCATTTCCCTTGACATACAAAAATCTCTGGATCACACACTTACCATCCCTATAGATAGTTCTTTCACCTTGGAAGAATACTGTTTGCAAGATCACTCCCAGAATCTCAGGAACGAATCCATTCGACATCGTGACCTACTCTGCTGCAAACAAGCCGACAGTGAATCCTTCATTGACTTTTTTGTCTGCTCAAAAACTTGGCTGAGGAGATAGACTTGTGTTCCGACGACCCCATTACATGTGCCGAGACACAACTGAAGATGGTGATCCTGATGGGAGTACGAGATAAGGACCTTGTTCAACGCCTTATCACTCTTGATGCAGCTGCATCCGTCCACATATTTTTCACATGCTATATGTCATTCGAGGCTGCTCGTGCAACTGCTTCAGCTATTCACACCTTTACAAGTCAGCTACGTACCATTTCTGCGTACAAAAAGGAACAACAATGGCAGAAGACGGCCTCCTCACAGCAGATTCCACCAACACAGTCTCCCTCCAGTTATTCATGCCAGCCCCATGACTGCCGACACAGCACAGGAAGATCCCCTGCTGCTAATGGCACCTATACCAACTGTGGGCATAAGGTTTACTGTGCCAGAATCCCTAGGTGTCCAGGCAAGGATGTGCAATGCTGCAGTTGCAACAAGACTGGCCACTATGACAGATGTTGCAAGGAAAAAGGACAAGGGGCAGAACAACTCTTCAAGCTCCGGTTGAGCTTCCCCTTCTCCCCACAAGGAATACGGTAACTGCCGCCCAGTACGACACATCATTACATGCAGTGCCATGGCCACAGTGCACAAGTCATCACCTCCAGAAACTGAAAGAACCTTTCAGGAGCTTAGCCAGCAACAGCATCCCCTCCTATATGACGATTACCCTATGAGGCCTTTCAAATCTGTCTCCACTGCTTTCTTTCAGCTTGCCTGGAAGACATTCGTGAGAGCTTCAGACAGATTGTCAGGCTGGCCTGTGTTCGTACCCTGCGGACCCGACACAACAGCTTCAAGAGTTGTCAGGATGTTCTGCAGATGCTTCCGAGAAGTTGGTGTTTCCCTCCGCCTCAGGACCGATGGAGGCCCACCGTTTAACAGCGCTGACTTCTGGAACTTCGTGGAATGATGGGACATTCACCATGTGATGGTCTCGCTCCACTAACCCCAATCATGTGGACATGCCGAGGTGGGAGTCAAGTCTTTAAAACAACTCATTTTGAAACTGGCAAGCAATGGAAACATCAACTGGGAGGACTTCAACAGGGGTCTCCTAGAGCTACGCAACACCTCTATATCTGATGGTCTCTCTCCCACTTAGGTACTGTATGGCCACCCCCTCTGCTCCTGTATCCTAGCCCACCAATAGTCCTTCTCCAAGAAATTTCAAGCCAGGACCGAGGACTGTGACCGCCGAGCTGCCGCTTGTATTGAGCAAGTCAAGCGTCAGTACAAATCCCACGCCAGTCTCCTTGCCAGGTTGACCATTGGCCAATGTGTTCAAATTTAAGACCCTACATCACACTGTTGGGAAGAGGTTGGAATAGTTATGGGCTGCAGTAGATCCAGGAGTACGAGGTATGTCTTCCCAGAGGACGATTCTGGTGACGGAATTGTCATCATCTTCGTCCACCGCCCTCTCCTAGTGCTGACCCTCTCCCTCTTGTCCATGTGGCCTTTTGGTCCACATTGTAAGACCTGTAAAGGATACTGTGAACAAGCCAGTTAGTGAACAGAGTAGCTTGTGGAGAACAGTGAAGGGTAAGCTCTTTTCATAACTTATGCAGTACTACATGATTAGTCGCATATCAGCCTCGGACCCTGTTAGTCAGATATTAGCCTAGGGCCCTGTTAGTCGTGTATCAACTTTGGACCTTGTTAGTTGTGCATCAGCTTTGTATCCTGTTAGTCACTTGAGTCTAGTGTCTCTCCCATTTGCCTAGGTGTATGGTCTCTTGTAAATACATATGCATAGTCTCTTGTATATATATTATCTATCTATCTAACTTGGCTGTTTTTCCCATTTGGGGGTATCCAACAGCAAAAAAGGAACAAAAATAGAGTTTGGGGAGAAGTTACTCTCCCCTCTACTCCCCTTCTTCTTTGACGTCTCATGGGAGGTTACTACAAGGGGGGGAGTTCCAGTCCCCTTACCCCGTCTACTCTTAGTCTCCTCTTATGACACACAGGGAATACGTTGGGGCTATTCTTAGATGTTGTGCCCGCCACCACAGTATATATTTTCTCATAATAGACTTTAAGGACAGAACCGAATGTTTCCTTCAAGAACCTACATCACCAATATGCTTGTTATATGCTAGAGCAGGAATACACATCCTATTGCATGTCACGAGTGAAGCATAACATGTTCTTTTAGACGTCATTGGTGTATTTAGGAAGTACCTATCTACACTGATGGACTGTCAATAAGCAATGTGATCAATTCCTTTTGACCATCAGGAGCGAGGCATTGCATGTTCTTTTAAACGTCATTGGTGTACTTAGAAACTATCTACACTGATGGATTGTCATTGAGTAGTGTGATTGATTATCAAGACCAGCTTTGTTTTTGACTGTTAAAGCAAGCTGTGATACTACAGCTGAAAGGTCTATTGGACTTAAATATGACTGTCTAGGACTGTTTGATGTGAAGTCTTTCTTCAGGTACGACTCTTTTTCTATGCCTACATCTACACTGAAACTTCTTAGATATTCGTTACACATCTCTTATTATCCCTTCAAATCTAACAAGCCACAACACTCCCCACCTCTTTTTCTCATTACTTTTTGTTCTCTTCATGCCCAGGCACGATGAGGGCAGATTTTTTTTTTTGCCAGTCCTGGTGTCACAATCTGTGATATTTTTATGATGAATTAGTTGGTTATCTATTTTATAATAGGTTAGCTATATTTATCTTTTCTCTAGTAATGTTATTGTTGTTAAAAATAACTGGCTTAATGTGATAATAAGGTTTGTTATTAAATTTATTAGTTGATATTATTATGCTGCATGTTGTTTATTATAAATGTGTATGTATTTCGAAGGATGTTTCAAATATTATGTTGCTTGTTTGAAGAATGAAATTACTTATACCTATTTTGTTTGTTTTACAGATTGCCATTGTTAACTGAATAAAGCTAGAATCACAGCAATGGTTTTATTTGCATAACAATTTATTCGGTTAAGAATTCTCTCCATGGAGGGAGGTCTTCATCCTCTTAGGCTGGAAATGTTGCCTTCGTCTCCAGATGCCTCTCGAGTCTTCAAACATTGGCTTTTCGTTTTCGCAAGATTCAAACTGGCTGTTGAAGGGACTCCTGCTGAGCATCTTGGTTTACTCGCAAACAGCCAATCTTCAGAGAATTTTGAATTGATTTCTGAATGCACAACACTTGATTCTGCTCTGGATGTTCTTAAGTCAGCATTTATACAGCCTGCCAATGAGGTTGTTGCTCGACACCGTTTAGCTACATGACGACAAACTACCTCAGAATCTGTTGATGAGTATTTACACTGCTTACATAAGCTGAGTATTGAGTGCAATTTTCTTGCAGTTTCAGCAGAAACTTATAGAGACGAATCTGTGCGAGATGCTTTTATTACTAGGTTGACATCTCAACATATCCAAACTTGTTTGCTTGAAAATAAAACATTAACAATAGCTGCTGCTATAGATCAGGCTAGGGCTCTATAATTAGCTCTGAAGGATTCACAATTTTACAGCCCATTTTCTCCAGCTGATTCACAGACTGTAGCAGCTGTAGGTTCTTATCCTGAAACTGGAGATTCTGGGAAAACATGCAGTGCTGTTGATGAAGTGTGTGCTGGTGCCAGATGTGGAAGCACGTGCTTCTTTTGTGGAAACTCACGACATCCTCTATCAGTGTGACCTGCCAGAAATGCAACATGTCAAAACTGCAAAAAACAGGGATATTTTGCAAAAATGTGTAAATCACCTGGAATTTCATCCATATCAGCTTCTGCTTCGACTTCTGTTATTCGTGCTACTGTTGCTCCGACATTAAAGATATTGGTCATATCTGCGGTCATAAATGATAAACGAGTTGACTTCGTATCTGAAAGAACTGCTTTTCGTCTCCAGTTGCCGGTAGTACCAAAGTCCAGTACAATATCTATAGCATCTTCTAAATTGACAACTGCCATTGCTGGAGCTTGTGAAGCGTCAATCACTATTCAGGAGCATAATTACCCAAATGTGCAACTCCTTTTCTTCCTCACTTATGTTCAGATGTCATTCTTGGTATTCCCTTTCTGGAGGAGCATTCATCTATTAATCTATCATATGGTGGATCTCAGCCTAGTCTTGATGTGTGTGCTCTTGTTGCTCTGAACATTCCTGCGCCTTGACCGTTTTCATTGCTCTCTCCTGATTGCTATCCGATCGCAACCAAGTCTCGTAAATTCAGCATTACTGATTGAGAATTCTTTCGTTCTGAAGTGCAACTTTTACTTTTGGAGGATGTCATAGAACCTAGCCATTTTCCTTGGAGGGCTCAATTAGTTGTGGTATCACACAGTTGTAAAAAATGCATGGTTGTGAATTATTCTGAAACTATTAATAAATTCACATATTTGGATGCTTATTCACCACCAAACGTTGAAGATCTTGTCAATTCCATTGCCCAGTATAAAATGTTTAGGACTATCAATTTGAAGAGTGCTTACCATCTAGTGCCCTTACATGAGGATAATCGTGAATATACTGCTTTCGAAGCCAATGGCTCCTTGTATTAATTCAAGCATCTAAGCTTCGGGTTAACCAATGGCGTGGCTTGTTTTCAGAGAATTATGAATGACTTCATTGAGCGAAATCAATTGAAGGATACATTTGCATACTTGGATGATTTGACTATATGTGGCTCAACACAAGAAGAGCATATTGGAAACTTGGAGCGATTTTTTGAAGCTGCTAGACGTGAAAATGTTACATTAATTGAAAAAAATGTGTATTTTCTGCAGACTCTATCCGTATACTCAGATATGAGATTTGTAATACAGAGTTAAAACCTGACCTTTCTCGACTTGAGCCTTTGCTTTCTCTACCTGATCCAAGGTCAGAAAAAACCTTACAACGGTTAATGGGATATTTTGCTTATTACTCTAAATGGGTGCCACGTGTTTCTAAATGCATTCGTCCACTGGTGAACCCTTCGCTCCCATTATCTGATTCTGCCATCAAAGCCATTGATGAACTGAAAAATGCAATTTCTAAGTCAACTCGCATGAGAATTGATGAAAATTTTCCATTTACAGTGGAGACTGATGCCTCTGAAGCCACCATAGGCGCTACATTGAGCCAGGTGGGCACACCTGTTGCGTTTTTCTCACGATCACTCAACCCAGCTGAGAAGAAACATTGTGCAGTAGAAAAAGAGGCTTACACGATCATCTAATCAATCAGGAAGTGGAATCACTACTTAACAGGACGGCATTTCTTTTTAATAACAGACCAAAGTTAAGATTCTTTCATGTTCAACACTAGCACCAGCCGCCCGTTGCGATGCTACAGCTGAAGGTTTTTTGAACTTAAATAGGTCTGTCCAGGACAGTTCGATGTGAAGTCTTCCTTCAGTTATGGTTCTTTTTCTATGCCTACAGCTACACTGAATATTCTTGGATATTCATCTCACATCGTTTATCCCTGCACATCTGACAAGTCATTACACCTCCATCTCTGTTTCTCATTATGCATTCTTCATGCCCAGGCCCGATAAGAGCTGTTTTGTTTTATTTTATTTTTTTGGCCCGTCCTGGTGTCACAATCATAAAAAAAAACACACACACACAAGTCCAGAATTAAAAACGATAAAATCCTCCTCTGGAAAATGGATCTCCCGCCTTATTCTATTGATATCAAATACCGAGCTGCAAATTTAATACTGCTGCCGATGCTCTTTCTAGAAATGTGTGCAGTGCCACTAGTCAGAGTAACCTAGTGGAACTGCATAAGTCTCTGTATCACCCTGGAGTAGTATGGTTGCTACATTTTGTTCGAGCTCGGAATCTCCCTTATTCGGCTTCAGATGTGCAGGAAGTTATTACGTCATGTCCTACCTGTTGTAGAGTGAAACCTCAGTTCTATATTCCTGAAAGCAGTAGCCTAGTTCGTGCTATGAGACCTTTTGATCGACTGAGCATCGACTTTAATGGTCCTTTGCCTTCTGTCACTAATAATAAGTATCTACTTGTTGTTGTCGATGAATATTCGTGTTTCCCCTTTGCATTTCCTTGCAAAAATACTTTATCAACAACTGGGATCTCCTGTCTAACCACTTTATATTCAATATTTGGCTTTCCTGAATACATTCATTCTGACTGCGGGAGCTCTTTTATGTCTTCCCAGTTGAAATCATTTTTTTGTTTGAGCATGGAGTGGCTACAAGTAGATCCACTCCCTAGCACCCTACTGGAAATAATCAATGTGAAAGGTTTGTTGGATCCATCTGGAAAACAATTACCTTGGCATTGCAATCTAAAAACCTATCTCTTCATTCATGGGAGTTGGTGTTGGCTGAAGCATTACATTTCCTTAGATCACCTCTGTGTACTGCCACTAATTCTACCTCCCATGAATGTTTGTTTGGCTATCCCCGAAAGTCGTCTAGAGGGCTCAGTATTACTACCTGGCTAACTAAACCTGGGAACGTACTTCTACGCTGGCATGTGAGGAGCAAGGATGATCCATTTGTGGAAGAGATCCATCTGATCAAAGCAAATCCTAAAATATGCACACATACAGTTTTCAAATGGGCGTCAAGATACTGTATCTATACAAGATTTGGCTCCCGTTGAAAATCCATCGAGTGAAACTAAGAATGTTTATTCCAACAAAACCCCTGTATACAATTCCACACAAAGCCACTTGAAAGATGAATTAACACCTCCATCTACTGCTACTGAGCAGTCTACTACCAGTGCTGCCCCGGATCTGTCTACTGGATCACCAACAATCATACCTAATTCTCGGGACCGCATTGTTCGTCGATCGTCCAGAGTCAAACGCCCTATTGAACGACTTGAAGTACAATGGCAGATTCTTGTTAGGTAGTATTGTTTAAAAAAAACTTTGTTGTAGCATATTGATGTTGATGTTCTTGTATCTCTATATTTTCTCATTATTTTGTGGGAGGAGATTATGATATTTTTATGATGAATGAGATGGTTATCTATTTTATAATAGGTTAGCTATATTTATCTTTTCTCTAGTAATGTTATTTTTGTTAACGATTACTGGATTGATATGATAATGAGGTTTGTTATTATGTTTATTAGTTGATATTATTAAGCTGCATGTTGTTGATTATAAATGTATATGTATTTCGAAGGATGTTTCAAATCTTATGTTGGTAGTTTGAAGAATGAAATTACTTATACCTAATTTGTTTGTTTTACAAATTGCCATTGTTAACTGAAAAAAAGGTGTTAATGACATTACTTAAGCAAACGCACACACACACACGCACGCACACACACACACAAACACACACACACACAGACACACACACACATTTATATATATATATATATATATATATATATATATATATATATATATATATATATATATATATATATATATATATATATATATATATATGTATATGTATATAATTCTATTTCACGGGAAGCACGTGAGAATTCTGAATATGTAAATGACTAGGAAGAAAATTGATATATTTATTTTGGATCCTTATCTTTTGGATACTTATCTTCTGAAGACAGAAAATGAGAGAGATCTAGGAGTAAACATACTGGCAGATTTGTCTCCAGAAATACATATAAATGGCATAGTAAGGGCAGCATATGCATTCTTATCAAATGTAAGGGTAGCCTTCAGGCACATGGACAAGGAAATGTTCAGAAATATTTATGTAACCTATGTGAGGCCAAAACTCGAATATGCAGCCCCCTTTTGGAATCCGCACTTGAAAAAGCACATAGCTAAGCTTGAAAAAGTTCAAAAACATGCCACGAAACTGGTGCGAGAAATACGCAATCTCGGTTATGATGAGAGGCTGAGGGAATTAGACTTGCCATCACTCGAAGCTAGAAGAGTGAGGGGGGGATATGGTGACAGTCTTTAAATTCCTTCATGGTTATGATAGAGTGGATAGGGATCGATATTTCGATATGGCTGGCTCTAGAACTAGAGGTCATAGTTGAAGCTTAGTAAGAAAACTTCTTTGCAGGATGTAAGGAAATACTTTTTCAGTGTAAGAGTAGTTGATAATTGGAATTGGCTAAGCGAGGAGGTAGTTAATGCTATCTCAGTCCATAGTTTTAAGGACAGGTATGATAAGTATCACTAAGCATAAAATGGAACCGATGAGGAGACGGGAAGATACGAGCTTTGGGCTCTTTTCTGTAAACACAATTAGGTAATCACAATTAGGTAATTACACACACACACACACACACACACAGCCCGAGCTTTGGGTTCTTTCCCGTGAACACAATTAGGTAATCACACCGATCATGAGACGGGAAGATACGAGCTTTGGGCTCTTTCCCGTAAACACAATTAGGTATATCACAAATAGGTAATCACACACACAGTGTAAGAGTAGTTGATACAGTGTAAGAGTAGTTGGACAGCGTAAGAGTAGTTGCTAATTGTAATTCGCTAAGCAAGGAGGTAGTTAATGCTATCTCAATCAATAGTTTTAAGGACAGGTATGATAAGTATCACTAAGTAGAAAATGGAACCGATCAGGAGACGGAGAGATACGAGCTTTGGGCTCTTTCCCGTAAACACAATTAGGTAATCACACACACACACACACACACACACACACACACACACACACACACACACACACACACACACATATATATATATATATATATATATATATATATATATATATATATATATATATATATATGTATATATTGTTCCGGTTTTACGTCACGGACTCCCTCTTCAACCGAGGGCTAGGACGAATGCCTTCTTTCGAAGGACTTGTTTTGGCAGATGTAATCGTTACCCTGAGTGCATGCCCTTGCTAACCTCAGACCGTGACGGGGCGCGAACCCTCGCCCTGACGCCTCAGAGTCGCGGACGCTACCGATTGAGCCACGGCGACTACTATATATATATATATATATATATATATATATATATATATATATATATATATATATATATATATATATATATATATATATATATATATATATATATATATATATATATATATATATATATATATATATATATATATATATATATATATATATATATATATATATATATATATATATATATATATATATATATATATATATATATATATATATATATATATATATATATATAAGATAATCATTTTTTACCCCGATCGAGACTTGAACCTCGGACTTATAATTACCAAGTCAAAGCGCTACCAACTGCACCACAGAAGGTTAGAAGAAATCCGACCTTATAGCTTATATCTGCTATACTTAGGAATGAACACATTCTATCTGAATACCACTATGTTTATATTACAGATTCCTCAACCACACTCGTGGCTTCATTTTCGCATTTAATTCAACTCCCAATCTCATTCGGAACCAAGAATAACCAATTAAGCACATTACACATGTGAAAACATGAATCATTTTTTACCCCAACCAGGACTTGAATCTAGGACTTATAATTACTATGTCAATGCGCTACCAACTACACCACAGAAGAGTAAAAGGAATCCGACCTTATAGCTTATATCTGCTATACTTACGAATGAACGCATTCTATCTGAATGCCACTATGTTCATATTACAGATTCCCCAACCTCACTCGTTGGGGAATCTGTAATATGAACATAGTGGCATTCAGATAGAATGCATTCATTCCAAAGTATAGCAGATATAAGCTATAAGGTCGGATTCCTTTTACCTTTCTGTGGTGTAGTTGGTAGCATCTTGACTTAGTAATTATAAGTCCCAGGTTCAAGTCCCGGTCGGGGTAAAAAATGATTCATGTTTTCACATATGTAATGGGCTTACTTGGTTATTCTTGGTCCCGAATGAGATTGGGAGTTGAATAAAATGCGAAAATTAAGCCAAAGTGAGGTTGGGGAATCTGCAATATGAACGTAGTGGCATTCAGATAGAATGCGTTCATTCCTAAGTATAGCATATATAAGCTATAAGGTCTGATTCCTTTTAACCTTGTGTGGTGTAGTTGGTAGCGCCTTGACTTAGTAATTATAAGTCCTAGGTTCAAGTTCCGGTCGGGGTAAAAAATTATTCATGTTTTCACAAATGTAATGTGCTTATTTGGTTATATATATATATATATATATATATATATATATATATATATATATATATATATATATATATATATATATATATATATATATATATATATATATATATATATGTATATATATATATATATATATATATATATATATATATATATATATATATATATATATATATATATATATATATATATACATACATATACCTTGGCTGTTTCCCCCTTTAACTGGGGGGTAGCCGACATCAAGAAAGGAAAACAAATAGGGGGAGTACTATGCTCTATGGGCAATGACGAGGGAGCTAGCGACCGTTCAGTTGGCACTGCTGGAGTGCCACAGCCCATCCTCCCGGCTCTTCCACAACCTGTGTCGCTTCACAACTGCCAGCTCCTCCTACTGCCCCTACCACAGGGCTATCTCTGTAAGATGCAGCCCCGTGGTAACAGCAGATGCCCATCAGAGCCGCGTCACAATCGCTCGCCACTCATTCCTATTCCTAGCACGCTCGCTTGCTTCCATCACATCCATCCTCCTATCATTCAGGGCTCTCCTTACTCCATCCATCCATCCAAACCTAGGCCTCCCTCTAGCATTTCTCCCATCAACTCTCGCATTCATCACCTTTTTCAGCAGCCTTTCATCATCCATCCTTTCCACATGGCCAAACCATCTCAGAACATTCATATCTACTCTGGCTGCAATTTCTCTCCTCACACCCGTTCTTGCTCTCACCACTTCATTCCTAACCCTATCCAATCGAGATACACCAATCATACTCCTCAGGCATTTCATCTCAAACACATTTAGTTTCCGTCTCTCACTTACTTTCATACCCCATAACTCTGATCCATACATCACAGTTGGCACAACCACTTTCTCATACAAAACTTTCTTAACATTCATTTCCAACCCTCTATTCTTCATCACTCCTTTCAATGCACCCAACACTTTACATCCTTCATTCACTCTGTGACACACATCTGCTTCCACTCCACCATTTGCAGCTATAACCGAGCCTAAATACTTAAACTGATTAACCTCCTCAAGTGTCTCTCCATTCAACTTAACATTCAATCCAGCGCCATCCTCATTTCTTGTACACCTCATAACCTTACTCTTTCCCACATTCACTCGCAGCTTCCTTCTCTCACACACCATTCCAAATTCTGACACTAACTGACACAGCTTTTCCTCTGAATCTGCCACCACCACAGTATCATCTGCAAACAGCAACTGATTCAGCTCCCACTCGTTATCATCCCCATCTACCATTCTCAAACCTCGACCACGCACTCGCTCATTCACCTCTCTTACAACTCCATCAATATACAAATTGAACAGCCATGGTGACATCACACATCCCTGTCTCAGTCCCACACTCACTGGAAACCACTCACTCACTTCATTCCCTACCCTAACACAAGCTCTACTACCCTCATACAAACTCTTCACTGCATGCAGCAATTTACCATTGATTCCATATAATCTCAAAACATTCCACATAGCCTCTCTATCAACTCTATCATATGCTTTCTCCAGATCCAAAAATGCAAAATACACATCCTTACCCTTTGCTAAATATTTCTCACATAACTGCCTAACTATAAAAATCTGATCTATACAACCTCTACCTCTCCTAAAACCACTCTGCACTTCCGCGATCACATATTCTGTCTTATCCCTAATCCTATTAACCAGTATCCTACCATACACTTTTCCTACCACACTCAACAAACTTATACCCCTAAAATTACTGCATTCATACATACCTCCCTTACCTTTGTATAGGGGCACTATACAGGCAATCACCCAATCCACTGGCACCAATGACAACATAAGCATATATTAAACACTCTCACTAACCATTCCAATGCAGTCACACCCCCTTCTTTCAACATCTCCGCTCTCACACCATCCATTCCAGGTGCTTTACCTGCTTTCGCTTCATACACCTCCTCTCTTGTAATCTCTCTCTCATTTTAATCTCCCATTACTGGCCCTTGAACCCCTCCCACTGCCACTATAGCTGCCTCTCTATCTTCCTCAACATTCAGCAAGCACTCAAAATATTCTGCCCATCTTTTCCTTGCATCGTTCCCTCTTAACATCTGTCCATTCACATCTTTCACTGTCTCTTCCATCCTCGGTCCACCCTTCCTTGTTCTCTTCACTTCTTTCCAAAACTTCTTTTTATTCTCCTCATATGACCTACTAAAATCCTGTCCCCACCTAACATTTGCCAACCTCTTCTCTTCCTCTACCTTCCGCTTGGTTTCCACATTTTTCTCCCTATATCTTTCATACTTCTCCCTACTTTTACACTGCAGCCATTCCTCAAAAGCCCTCTTTTTCTCTTCCACCTTCATTTTCACCAATTTATTCCACCACTCGCTGCCCCTCCTCATGCCACCTCCAACAAACCTCTTTCCAAACACATCACTTGCATGTCCCACAAAACATTCTTTCATCAACCCCCATTCCTCCCCTAACTCCCCAACTTCCACTTTCTTTCACCCTGTCATATGCCACTCTCAACCTGTCCTGATATTCCTGTCTCTTCTCTGGCTTTTTCAACTCTTCCACCTTCACTATTTACCTTCTAAATCCCCCCACACTATTTCCCCACTCTTTTGCTACTACAACTTTTGCTTCAACCAAAAAATGATCGGACATCCCAGCAGCCACACCCCTGAATGCATGT
>JAXCGZ010018943.1:17500-27500 GCA_037179515.1 Halocaridina rubra | reverse complement strand
ACTCAAACAGAAAATCAAGAATTTAGAGGCAATGGTTATAAGCCTTGATGATAAAATTCGGAATATGGATGGAGAATTGAAAGAGAATGAAACACTCAGAGAACAAATAAGGTCTTTGGAGGAAGCAAATAAAGCACAAGGGCAGGAGAGAAAGGAACTAGAAAAAAAGAATAAAGAAGCTGGAAGGGGAAAAGAGTCAACTAGAATCTAGAATTTCTAAACAAGAAGATAAAAACAAACAGCTGAATGACAACCTAAAGGAATTAGATGTTAGTTCACTGCTCTCTTCTGAGAGAGACGAGATTGCTGCTTGGAATGTCCAGATTAAGGAAAACATTGAACAGTTCAGAAAAGAGTTCCAGGAGCTGAATATGGAAAATGATGCCATGAAAACTTCCTTTGCTGATGCACTAAAGGGGAATGTGGCAGTAAAAGAGGCTGTAAAGGTGGTGGCACTGGAAAACATACAAACAGTTGACTATAAAGAGACAGTAATCGAAAAAATGAAAGACGTTGTGAAGGAAAGGGCAAACCCACTCATCAGACAGGCACTTGATAAGGAGAAGACAGTGGTAATCTCAGGCATAAGTGAATCCCAGGAGCCAACATGGCAGGGGAGACTTGAAGAAAATAAAGCTAGGGTTGTAGACCTGATAAGAAAGCTTGGAGTAGTTTGTGGTCCTGACGATATTGTAAACATACACCAACTAGGTAAATATTCGAGGGAAGGAAAGCCGAGACCAACAAAAGTAACCTTTGAGAGAGGGGAAACATGTAGGGAAATATTGTTGAGAAAAAAAGTCTAAAAGACCTTCAAGAATTCAAAGAAGTGTTCATTAGACGATACAGAACACAGGAAGAAATGGGAAAGATCAAAAACTTGTTGCAAGAGGCAAGAAGGTTAAATGATGAAAGAAATGAAGAACAGAAGAAAAATTTTCGTTACATAGTTCTTCCAGACAAAGGGGAGATAAAGAAGATAATGACAAAAGATCAGGGGATGGGCCTCATTAAGATTGTTATACACAAATGCTGATGGATTAGCTGGTAAGGCAGTAGAATTAAAAGATAGGATTCACAACAGTAAGGCAGATATTGTAGCAATTACAGAGACTAAGTTGAGTGAGGACATAAACAGTGTCACAGTTTTTCCTAAGGGCTTCAGAATACTAAGGGTTGAAAGATCTGAGAGGACTGGTGGAGGGATAGCACTGCTCATAAGTGAAAGGATTCAAGTTGAAGAAATAAACTTGGCTATAGAAAGTGAGTTCAAGGAATTTCTTGTTGCTCGCATAAATACTGGGTCAGAGAGCATTATAATAACTGTTGTATACAACCCACCAAGGAACCAAAATAGGCTTGAAGTTTATGAGGAAAGTCATATAGGTACTATTGAAGTCATAAACTCAGTTGTTAACATGGCACGGGAAAAAAATGTAGGATTTTGATTATGGGAGACTTTAATCATAAAGAGATAGATTGGATAAATCTTAACCCACACAGTGGTGAGGACTCATTCGGGGCAAGATTCCTAGATTGCGTACAAGGGAATTTCCTACACCAACATGTAATGGAACCAACAAGGGCCAGGGGTGGGGATGAGCCATCACTACTTGATCTAGTGTTCACAGATAATGTGTTGGATATTGAAAATATTGAGTATGAACCACCAGTTGGAAAGAGTGACCACTGTGTGTTGTTGATGGAGTATATCATTGAAGATATTCTTCCTGAGAGTAGAGGCACTGAGGACATGAGGAGGAACTATCCGAAAGGAGATTACATCAAAATGAATGAGCTCTTTGCAGTTATTGACTGGAGAACCTTATTTTACAACAAATCTGTACAAGAAATGTGACATCTTTTGTGAGAAATATGGGAAGATAGTAGATTGCTGCATACCTGTCACCAAAGTAGGTGTAATTCATGCCAGAGAGAAATGGTTCGATAATGTGTGTAAAAGAGCTAAGGAGTGGAGAGACAAATGCTGGAAAAGGTATAGGAGGAGAAAAAACATAAATGCCTGGCAAACCTACAAAAGAGCAAGAAATGACTACCTAAGTAAAAGGAGAGAGGCAGAGAGAGACTATGAGAGGGACATCACCAGGAAGGCTAAAGAAAATCCCAAGCTTTTCCACAGCTTTATCAGAGGAAAACTGAAGGTAAAAGAACAGGTTTTAAGGCTAAAGAGAGCGGATGGAAGCATCACTGAGACGGATGAAGAGATCTGCAAAGAATTGAGCAAGGAGTTTCAGTCAGTATTTACAGTAGAAAATACCCCACCCCCTCAGATTGCAGTGATAGAAGCTCAAGGGCCGGTATTAGAGAACATTAACCTTGCAGTCACAGAGGTATGCAAAGCGCTGATGGATTTAGATGTTCATAAAGCTACAGGTCCTGATGACATATCCCCTCATGTGCTTAAAAAATGCGCAAACACAATATCAGTGGCACTAAGTATCATATTTAAGGAGTCACTGGAGTCGGGGGAGATTCCAAGATGCTGGAAACAAGCAAATGTGATACCTATCTTCAAAAAGGGAAGGAGGGATACGGCTCTGAACTATAGACCAGTTTCCTTGACCAGCATAGTTTGCAAAGTTATGGAGAAACTACTGAGGAAACATATCTCTCTTCACTTGGAATCCTTCAACTTTTTGTCAGTGAGGCAACATGGCTTCAGAGAAGGTAGATCAACAGTAACAAACTTATTAGAATTTTATGATGAGGTAAGCCAAATCTTACAGGAAAGAGAGGGCTGGGCAGATTGCATATTCCTAAACTTCCAGAAAGCGTTTGACACTGTTCCACATGGGAGACTTATTAGGAAGCTGCAATCAATGGCTAGAATTGGTGGAAATGTTTTGGAATGGATAAAAACTTACTTAGAAGGAAGGGAACAGAGGGTTAGAGTAAGACACTCAGTGTCTGAATGGAGAAGAGTTAGTAGTGGAGTTCCACAGGGTTCAGTTTTAGGGCCACTTTTGTTCCTTGTATATGTAAATGACCTACCAGAGTCTGTAAATTCATTCATGAATATGTTTGCAGATGATGCAAAGATTGTGAAGAAAGTAAAAAACGAGAACAATGGTAGAGAACTTCAGGAGGATCTAAATAATCTGCATGAGTGGTCAGAAAAGTGGCTAATGAAATTCAATACTTCAAAATGTAAGGTAATGAGAATGGGTACAAGTGCAAGAAGGCCCAAGCTTGACTACTCGGTGGCTGGAGTACAACTTCAAGAGACAGAAAATGAGAGAGATCTAGGAGTAAACATACTGGCAGATTTGTCTCCAGAAATACATATAAATGGCATAGTAAGGGCAGCATATGCATTCTTATCAAATGTAAGGGTAGCCTTCAGGCACATGGACAAGGAAATGTTCAGAAATATTTATGTAACCTATGTGAGGCCAAAACTCGAATATTTTTTTTTTTTTTTTTTTTTTAAGAGTGTGACACCGGGATAGGCAGAAACTGCCCTCATCAACAAAGGCCCGGGCACGAGAAAATACCAAGACGAAGGAAAAGAAAAAGTTAAGGGGAAGGCAGAGATGAGGTAATGACACACAAAGGAAAACGACAGACAGAAAAAACAGTCAAAGTAAAGAGGACCCAGAGATATGGAGGACTAGGCTCTGAGATGATGATAGATCTGCTTTTTGAAGGATGAAAGGTCATAAGAATTAGGAAAGACAGAAGGAGGAAGAGAGTTCCAGAGTCTGGAGGTAGATGGGAAGAAGCAGTCGCTGCACCGACCAATCCACAAGCTACAAATCTCCACACAGTACCTGTGAGATGAGGCCGCTTGGCGAGTGTTACGCGGCCTCGGCAGTGGAGGAGGGATGCAACTCGCCAACTCATCAGAGCAGCGATGGAAGTAGTAGCGATAGAAAAGCGAAATGGAAGATACCTTACGGCGAAGAGAGAGAGAATCCAGGTTAGAAGTAAGAGAAGGATCATTAATGACTCTGACTGCCTTAGATTGAACCCTATCAAGAAGATAAGTAAAGGAAGAAGCACCCCAGATGTGTGAGCAGTATTCTAAGCAGGGGCGGATAAGACCTTTGTAAATTTTGAGTAACTGCAATGAGGAAAAGTAATAACGAAAACGAAACAAAACCCCCAATTTTTTGGATGAAGATTTAGAAATTTGGATTATGTGATTCCTCCATGACAAGTTAGAGGCTATATGGATTCCTAATATATTGATAGAGTTAAGAGGGTAAATTTCATTAGTTTCGAAGACAATAGGGTTATCAGGAGGAGAAGGAGATAAAGAGATAGCCAGAAACTGTGTCTTGGAGGCATTGAATTTAACTAAATTTTGAGTGCCCCATTCAGATACTCTCTGCAAATCGGAGTTAAGAGTAGAAGAAAGAGTGATACGAGATTGATTACGAGTAACAGATGAAGGTTGTGAAGAAAAGGCAGAGGAAAAGTGAAGGGTAGAATCATCGGCAAAGGCATGAAGAAGAGAGGAAGATGGGGATTGTAGAAGATCATTGATGAAGAGAAGGAAGAGAGTAGGTGAAAGAACAGAGCCCTGTGGAACACCACTGGACACAGAGAAAGGGCTAGATGTCGCGCCATCAACAACTACAGATATAGAACGGTCAGTGAGAAAACTGGAAATCAGAGAACAGAAAGAAGGGGTAAAGCCGTAGGCAGGGAGTTTGGCCAACAGAGCCTTGTGCCAGACTCTGTCAAAAGCCTTAGAGATATCAAGGGCGACGACAAAGGATTCCCCATAGTTCCTCAGAGAAGATGACCATACATGAGTAAGATAGGACAGGAGATCACCAGTGGATCTTGCCTTGCGGAAGCCGTACTGGTGATCGGAGATAAGTGAGTTAGATTCAAGGCGTTTCAAGAAGTGAGCATTGAGCAAAGTTTCGAAAACTTTAGCAATAGAAGAGGTTAGAGCAATAGGTCGGTAGTTAGAAGTAATAGAGCGGTCACCCTTCTTAGGAACAGGTTGAACTAGAGCATGCTTCCAAGATGAAGGATAGATACTGGTTGACAGAATGAGGCGAAAAAGACGGCAAAGCACTGGAGCCAGTTCATCTGCAAACTCCTTAAGGAACCTTGCAGGGATACCATCGGGACCAGAAGCCTTGTTTGTCTTTAGTGAGCGAAGAACCTTATGAACTTTGCGTGAAGAAAGGATAAGGGAGGGCATAGGGTTAGAGAGGGGAAAAGACTGAGGAACAGGTGCGCTGGAATCGTTGATAGAAGAGTTGGCAGAAAAATGAAAGCCAAAGAGAGTGGCTTTGTCAGTGGGAGAGCAAGCTATAGAACCATCAGAACGAATGAGAGGGGGAAAGCTTGAGTTACAGAAGTTTTTGGAGAGGTTTTTGGCTAAGGACCAGAAGCATTTGTCAGTGGGAGAGGAGTTAAGGTCATCAACTTTCCTTCTTATAAAGGAAGCCTTAGACCTTCGAATCTGAGCTGTACAGCGATTCCTAGCTATAATAAAAGCAGAGCGAGTTAAATCGGAAGGAGAGGCTTGGTAAGATCGGTGAGCCTGATTCCTAGCCTGGATAGCCATGGAGCAGGCACGGTCAAACCAAGGTTTAGGGGGAGAGAAAGTTTTTGTAGAAGAGGGGATGTACGCCTCCATTCCCGCGGTCATGATCTCGGCAACTTTTACAGCTACCCGATCAGGGTTGCGGGACCGAAAGCAGTAGTCATCCCATGGAAAGTCAAAGAGAAAGTTACGCAAATTTTCATATTGAGTTCGCTCGAAGTGCCAAAGGCGGCGTTGAGTAGGAGGGATTGGTGGTGGGGGAGCGAAAATGGAAGAGACAGAGATCATGGAGTGGTCAAATTTACCAAGAGGGGAAAGCACGGAATAAGAGTAGTTAGAAGGGTTAGAAGTAAAAAAAAGGTCAAGAATGTTAGCAGCTTGTTCGTGAAGATCAGGAACACGAGTAGGATGTTTAATAATTTGCTCCAGATCATGAGTAATAGAGAAAGCAAGAGCCTCGCTTCCTCCCACATCAGTGTGAGAAGAATGAAGCCACTCACTGTGGTGTACATTGAAGTCTCCAATGTAGAGAACTTCGGCATGTGGGTGAGAAGATAGCAAGGACTCATGGCACGAGGAGAGATATTCAAAGAAAGATACAAACTCGGTGGAGTTTGGAGAACAGTAGCAGAAGCAAAGGATGATAGTGGTAGTGGAGAGATAGACTTTTAGCCAGAGAACATCAAAGTCAGGAGATTCAAGGTCCAAGAGCCTCACAGTAGGAGTGTTAATGTTGCAGTAAGCACAGACCCCACCTTTGGAACGAAAACGAGTATACAGATTATAGTGGGAGATTTGGAAAGGGTCAGTGGAAGCATGTATAGACAACTGGGTTTCAGATAGGAGGAGGAGGTTAGGGAGGAAAGAGCCCAAGTGCTGTTCCACAGACGAAAGATTCGAGTTCAGCCCACGAATGTTTGAATAGTGAAGAGTGAAAGAAGCAGCCCCCTTTTGGAATCCGCACTTGAAAAAGCACATAGCTAAGCTTGAAAAAGTTCAAAGACATGCCACGAAACTGGTGCCAGAAATACGCAATCTCAGTTATGATGAGAGGCTGAGGGAATTAGACTTACCATCACTCGAAGCTAGAAGAGTGAGGGGGGATATGGTGACAGTCTTTAAATTCCTTCATGGTTATGATAGAGTGGATAGGGATCGATATTTTGATATGGCTGGCTCTAGAACTAGAGGTCATAGTTTGAAGCTTCGTAAGAAAACTTCTTTACAGGATGTAAGGAAATACTTTTTCAGTGTAAGAGTAGTTGATAATTGGAATTGGCTAAGCGAAGAGGTAGTTAATGCTATCTCAATCCATAGTTTTAAGGACAGGTATGATAAGTATGACTAAGTATAAAATGGAACCGATGAGGAGACGGGAAGATACGAGCTTTGGGCTCTTTCCCGTAAACACAATTAGGTAATCACAATTAGGTAATCACACACACACACACACACACACACACACACACACACACACACACACACACACACACACACACACATATATATATATATATATATATATATATATATATATATATATATATATATATATATATATATATATATATCCTTCTTTCCTCTTGTAAGGGGGTTGGCCGAACCAAGAAACGAACACGCACATCGTTCCATATATGCATCAACCACTCCTCTTAGCTCCCTAGGGATAAAGGGTTGCCGTTTCCCCCCCCTTACACCCTGCTTGTGTCATCCACAAGGTAGGCGGGGAAGGATATTCTGTAATGAGGCCAGCTAGCCGCAGCTGGTTTACCCCCACGGCTTCATCACATGGCAACTCCCCTCACACCCGTCCATCACAGTTCACTGAGCTAGCAGGTGCGAGAAATCTCTTTGGCCCCCGTCATCTATGCACAATCTTCCTCCATTTATTTCTATCTCTTGCACGCATCCTTGCCTGCTCCACTGACATTCCACGTGCATTCAAAGCCCTTTTCACGCCATCCATCCGTCTCATTCTAGGATTCCCTCTTGACCTAACTCCAGTCACTATTGCACCCCACACTCTTCAATATTGTTCACCACTCATCCTTTCCATGTGTCCAAACCACCTCAATACTCTCTGATCTAACCTATCCGACAGCTTCCTTTTAACACCCGTTCTCAGCCTGACATTCTTATTTCTTACTCCATCTATCCATCTATTCTATATACACCACTCATACTTCTCAAACACCTTATCTCCATTACATTCAACTTGTTACATTCCTCCTCTCTTGCACTCCAAGTCTGTGTTCCACACAATGCTGTCAGCACAATCACACCTTCATATATCCTTCTCTTTTGCATTCATACCCAACTATCTATTTATCATTGCACTTTTCAACCCACCTAGATATTTAATTGCATCCTTCACTCCGTGACTTACTTCTACATCTACTCGTCCACTCCTTAATACATGCAACCCCAGATACTTAAAACTCTCAACTTCATCAAGCAACTCCCCATCTACTTCTACATTCAGTCTGCCAACATTAACACTCCTCGTGCATCTCATGACCAATATTCACACACAATTTTCTTCTTTCACACACCCTAACTAACTCAGTCACTAAATGATTCAATTCATTCTCAGTATTAGCCACTAGTACAGTATCATCCGTAAATTGCAACTGATTCAATGTCCACAACCTTAAATCGTCACCCACTAGATCCTAGCCGCTGTCTAAAACTCTCTCATATACTTCCCTTACCTATCCATCCATATACACATTAAACAACCATGACATCATGACACATCCTTGATGTAACCCTACATTCATCTCAACTGATCACTCATACCATTCCCAACTCTCACATATGCTCTACTATTTGTGTAAACACTCTTAACCACATTCAACAAACTTCCATTTATTTCATACAGTCGCAACACACTCAACAATCCCTCTCAATCTACCTTGTCATATGCTTTCTCTAAGTCCATAAAAGCCCCAAAAGTGTCCCTACCCTTCTCCATAACTTCTCACACATCTGCCTTTCCACAAACACCTGATCCACATATCCTTTTCCTCGCCTAAACCTACACTGTTCTTCCCCAATAAATCTCTCAGTACCTTTTCTAATTCTCTTGTTAATGCTCTTCTATACACCTTATCAACTACACTCAACAGACTAATTCCTCTATAACTACTACACTTATACGTATCTCCTTTCTCTTTGTCAAGTGGAACTACACATGCACTCCTCCAATCAACTGGGACACTACCTTTCCAAAAATATACATCCAACAACCTAACCATCCATTCTACTAATGCTTCCCCACCTTTTGACAAGCATGCAACATGAGACTCAAAAGAGAAGATTCCCTTTTCCCCCACTCCACCCCATTTAGTTGAGTAAATGTATGTATGTATATATATATATATATATATATATATATATATATATATATATATATATATATATATATATATTTATATTTTAAGAGTGTGACACCGGGACAGGCAGAAACTGCCTCATCAATAAAGGCCCGGGCACGAGAAAATACCAAGACAAAGGAAAAGAAAAAGGTTAAGGGCAAGGCAGAGATGAGGTAATGTCACAAAAAGGAAAACGACAGACAGAAAAAAACAATCGAAGTACAGAGGACCCAGAGATATGGAGGACTAGGTTTTGAGATGACGATAGATCTGCTTTTTGAAGGATGAAAGGTCATAAGAATTAGGAAAGACAGAAGGAGGAAGAGAGTTCCAGAGTCTGGAGATAGATGGGAAGAAGCAGTCGCTGCACTGACCAATCCACAAGCTACAAATCTCCACACAGTACCTGTGAGATGAGGTCGCTTGGCGAGTGTTACGCTGCCTTGGCAGTGGAGGAGGGATGCAACTCACCAACTCATTAGAGCAGTGATGGAAGTAGTAGCGATAGAAAAGCGAAAGGGAAGATACCTCACGGCGAAGAGAGAGAGAATCCAGGTTAGAAGTAAGAGAAGGATCATTAATGAGTCTGACTGCCTTAGATTCAACCCTATCAAGAAGATAAGTAAAGGAAGAAGCACCCCAGATGTGTGAGAAGTATTCTAAGCAGGGGCGGATAAGACCTTTGAAAATTTTAAGTAACTGCAATGAGGAAAAGTAATGACGAAAACGAAACAAAACCCCCAATTTTTTGGATGAAGATTTAGAAATTTGGATTATGTGATTCCTCCAAGACAAGTTAAAGGCTATATGAATTCCTAATACGTTGATAGAATTAAGAGGGTTAATTTCATTAGTTTCGAAGACAATAGGGTTACTAGGAGGAGAAGAAGATAAAGAGATAGCCAGAAACTGTGTCTTGGAGGGATTGAATTTAACTAAATTTTGAGTGCCCCATTCAGATACTCTCTGCAAATCGAAGTTAAAAGTAGAAGAAAGAGTGATACGAGATTGATTACGAGTAACAGATGAAGGTTGTGAAGAAAAGGCAGAGGAAAAGTGATGGGTAGAATCATGAGCAAAGGCATGAGGAAGA
>JAXCGZ010018943.1:0-7500 GCA_037179515.1 Halocaridina rubra | reverse complement strand
CTATCTATCTATCTATATATATATATATATATATATATATATATATATATATATATATATAAATATATATATATATATATATATATATATATATATATATATATATATATATATATATATATATATATATATATATATATATCAAATAAGCACATTACATATGTGAAAACAGGAATCATTTTTTTACCCCGACCGGGACTAGAACCTAGGACTTGTGATTACTAAGTCAAGGCGCTACCACTACACCACAGAAGGTTAAAAGGATTCCAACCTTATAGCTTATATCTGCTATACTTAGGAATGAACGCATTCTAACTGAATGCCACTATGTTCATATTACAGATTCCCCAACCTCACTCGTGGCTTCATTTTAGCATTTAATTCAATTCCCAATCTCATTCGGGCCATGAAATTATCAAATAAGCACATTACATATGTGAAAACATGAATCATATTTTTACCCCGACCGGGACTCGAACCTAGGACTTATGATTACTAATTCAAGGCGCTACCACTAAAAAAAAAAAAATCATATATATATATATATATATATATATATATATATATATATATATATATATATATATATACAATTGCCATATTCCTCCCTATAAGAGAGGTGGCTAAGTCAAAGCATAATAACTTGACTCTTTGTGGAACAAAGTACAGTAAAGGGAAATTCCAGTCTCTTCGCTATGCCCCATTTAGTCGACTTTTACGATACGCAG
The DNA here is from genome assembly GCA_037179515.1 of Halocaridina rubra. Classification (NCBI taxonomy): domain Eukaryota; kingdom Metazoa; phylum Arthropoda; class Malacostraca; order Decapoda; family Atyidae; genus Halocaridina; species Halocaridina rubra. Next base: position 6,772 of record JAXCGZ010018943.1, on the reverse strand, counting down.
GGAATCACGGAGGTGTTATCATTCAGCTGATTATATTGATTATCTTGAGGAGTTATTAGAACCTTGCTGATGGTTGCCTATTTTCTTGTATGATATCTTTAAGATTGGCTCTCACACTGACTTATAGGAAGGGAAGTATACTTGATGATAGTTATGCAACATTAGGAAGAAAATGAAACTCATATTAATATAACATCAGCTTTTATTAGAGACTTACGTGTAATGTCTGTGATTTATTTGGGTATGATGGGTAAGATGAAGCACGGGGATATGATTTCCGATATTAATATAAACATTCTTAGCTCATATATAATGTGAGCATATTTATATTAGAAATTATTAAGGTAAAACTTTATAGGAGCCTCTTATAAGCTGAAGGTATCCGTTTTGTTAATACAATTGTTCTCTCTCTCTCTCTCTCTCTCTCTCTCTCTCTCTCTCCTCTCTCTCTCTCTCTCTCTCTCTCTCTCTCTCTCTCTCTCTCTCTCTTTCTCTCTCTCTCTCTCTCTCTCTCTCTCTCTCTCTCTCTGATAATTATTCGTTCTTTAACTGCTACTTTGTTATTTTATAGGTTCCAGGACAGTTCGATGTTAAGTCTTCCTTCAGTTACGGTTCTCTTTCTATGCCTACATCAACACCGAATATTTTTAGATATTCATTATATGTCTTATTATCCCTTCACATATGACAAGTCACATGACCCCCCATCTCTGTTTCTCTTTATATTTTCTTCGTGCCCAGGCCCGATGAGGGTAGATTTATTTTATTTATTTATTTTTTGGCCCGTCCTGGTGTCACAATCATAAAAAAAACACTTATATTTATTTCTTTGGGCTCGGTGTAAGCATACTCGCCTGTCCCTCATGTCTTAGTCTCGTAAATTATTCTTGCAACAGAATTTTATAGTATACTAGTGTCAACAATAATATTAATAATTTTCTAGCCACTAGAAACCTAACAGACAAAATGAGGTCTTCAGTACATATGTGAGTAGTCAAAGGACCAGTAATTCAGCTCTTCCCTTCATGAGAGGTATTAAGAAATACAGAGATACTTATCTGCTCACCATTACACATTTATCAGAAAGAGATACATAAAAATTACTGTATAAAAGAATTAGAACAGCAACGCCCAAGTATTAGAGAATCCCTTGACCACGGCATTTTGATTTGACTGATTTTACATAATCAAGTGTTAATGGTTACCAAAAAGATGAGAGAGAGAGAGAGAGAGAGAGAGAGAGAGAGAGAGAGAGAGAGAGAGAGAGAGGAGAGAGAGAGAGAGAGAGAGAGAGAGAGAGTATTCACTGACAGATTGTCCGATCAATACAATGAAGTTCTTATTATCCTAAAGGTTCAATGACAAACTACATAATCGAAGTCCAACAGGCAAATAGTTCCTCTTCCTACCTAAGCTGCTCTTTTGCTGCTGTTACCGTTGCTACTTCTGCTGGGTGTGATTGTGGGCGGCATGGGCTGAATGGGTTATGGAAACATGGGTGGGGATCGGCTTGGGGGGAAATCCGTTCGGTTGTTAGGCGGGTGGGTCGCTTGGGCTTGTAGCTACCCCTCGGTCGCTGGGAAGGGGAAGCATTTCTTTCCAAAGGGAGCGATCTCTCCCCCTGTCACGGGGTATTCGGGGTGGGTGGCGGTAACATTCGTACAAGTGCGCAAGTCGATATGGTCAGTTGCCAGTACAATTATATATTATCTAGTTATTATTAATAAAATATGCAAAATCTGTATAATACGAAACATTGAAGCGCAATAATTTTCAATCAACATTTCTTAACATTACTCCTTGTAGTCTGGCAGCACCCTTCAGGAAGCTGAAATCGATATGTTTATTCGTCTCTGGCTGTGTCAGGCACCTCACCCCAGGTCGTGCGATTATTGTCAGCCATATTGTATTTGTAAGAGTCGGAGAGTGAGGGTGGAGACAGGTGTACGAGTCGTTTGCTGGGATTTTCATATTCTTATACATATATACATATATATTGGTTTCGCTTATCCGAAGGTAATCCAGAGTACGTCTTGAAATTTTTGAGGAGGAGGAACTCGTTTTTTTTCGGACTGGTCGAGTTTGTGGCTGTCGAAGGAGTAGAGGCCACTGGAAAAAAAAAAGGTCTTTCGCCTCTTTTTAAATTCCTGTCCTTTTTTTTTCGGCCATGGTGGACCTCCAGGATGATGGACCGAAAATACGCGCCGTGGATACAGGTCAGTGAGGTTTGATTTTACAAGTAAATACAATACTTGGTCATATGGGCCTATCCCATGTGATTTTACCAAGGGCACGTTCCAGACCTCTGGGCTGCCCATTTGTGTTTTTTATTGATAGAAATTTAACGCCTTATCTTTCAGAATTAATTCGTGTTTTTGTGTGTTGTCAGTCAAAAATGAACTTGCTGAAGACTGTAGCTTATTATTATTATTATTATTATTATTATTATTATTATTATTATTATTATTATTATTATTATTATTATTATTATTATTATTATTATTAAGTAAACACCGACTTTTCATAATTCATTTACTTTTGTCTGTTTTGAGTTGAATATCAGCATGCTGCAGTGTAATTCTGGTTTTATTATTATTATTATTATTATTATTATTATTATTATTATTATTATTATTATTATTATTATTATTATTAAGTAAACACCGACTTTTCATAATTCATTCACTTTTGTCTGTTTTGAGTTGAATATCAGCATGCTGCAGTGTAATTCTGGTTTTATTATTATTATTATTATTATTATTATTATTATTATTATTATTATTATTATTATTATTATTATTATTATTTTCTCTTGGCTGTTGTGATTTCTGGGAATGTAAGACAGGTGTACGTCGTGTAGCATTATGTATAATAGAGTCACACTTTATTTAATTATGCCAGTAGGTGAGCCATGTGAGGTCACGGATCCTTGTTAATAAACTAAAGTGATTATTAGTTACCAGGATATAATGTGAACATTGCGATATGAGGATGTCATGACACCTCGCTTTAATGTCTATACATCTATATTAACTCAGAACTGAACAATGCAGTTGCTTCAGTATTTTCTCACAATTAATTAAAGCTAATACACACGCATTCAGTTACGTTATTATACTCTGAAATATCTGTGAAGAGGGAAAAGCTCAAGAGTGTGTAAAAATTACCTTAATTTTATGCAATGGTTAAAATGTCAATATTCAGAATGATCAACTTGCTAATCTAATTTTTACATTGCCATTTAATCGTATTACTATGCAATGCACTAAATTGTTAGTGTGTTTATGCTTGTTTTGATACCTGCTTTGGGTGTAGAAGCACTACTTAATTAAGAAAAATAAGTTGTAATATATGCTATTCATTTCAAGAGTGAATACTCTTATTAGATCTTATGGTCACGTTCTTTCCGCCCCAAGCTTTTTTTTTTAATGATTGTGATACCAGGACGGGCCTAAATTAATAAATAAAAAATCTGCCCTAACCAGACCTGGACACGTCTCTCTTTTGGCTAGGATCAAAGTGGACAGCAAAATATGTGTAAAGAATATTTAAGAATATTCGGAGTTGATGTAGGCACAGAAAGAGAACCGTAACTGAAGGAAGAGTTAAAAGACCCTTCAGCTGTAGTATCACAACGGGCGGCTGGCGCAATGATTTGGATGTCTGTTTTTTTATGTACAGTCAGCAAGAATGATCCCTAGGCTATTGTGTACACACGCACACGCGCGTGCACACGCTCATATAGTGAGATATATATAAATATATATATATATATATATATATATATATTATATATATATATATATATATATATATATATATATATAGAGAGAGAGAGAGAGAGAGAGAGAGAGAGAGAGCGTGCACTTTGTTTTAACGGATAGGGTGTCATGTCTCGAATCGGAGAGACAGAAGTATATTCCTGCAAATCCTTACGAATATCTTGAATTTAATGTAAAATTTGCATTTTATTGCCTCTGGAAACGGTATTTACCATCACGACAGGCACAAAGTACTTTCATTAACAGGTCACACATTTCTTAATTGGTGACAATACACGCTTAATTGGCGTTTCTTTAAAGGCACCGATAAACGGAATTTGCACACAGAAACTTGGGCAAATTTGTATATATATATATATATATATATATATATATATATATATATATATATATATATATATATATATATATATATATAGCAGCTTCGTTAAATGTGAAATTGATGTCTATAATAATGTTTATTATTATTATTATTATTATTATTATTATTATTATTATTATTATTATTATTATTATTATTATTATTATTATTATTATTGTTATTATTATTATTATTATCATTATTATTATTATCATGCCTCTCTTGTCAGGATTCGAAACCGGAACATATGGAACAGTAGAGTCCACGGCATAATGCTGATAGTTTCTGATTAATCGCACTAGGCTCTGAATTCCTGTTCTATAGATTCCTGCTTAGAATTTCGACATTAGAATGCAAAACTTAGAATTATGAGAAAGCATGCTATTATTATTATTATTATTATTATTATTATTATTATTATTATTATTATTATTATTATTATTATTATTATTATTAATATTATTATTATTATTATATTTTTATCATTGCTACTACTGCAACTACCACTGCTACTACAATTACCGTTGTTTATTACTATTGTTATTATCATTATTATTATTATTATTATTATTATTATTATTATTATTATTTTATTATAATTATTATTATTATTATTATTATTATTATTATTATTATTATTATTATTATTATTATTATTATTATTATTATAAGTTGTTGTTGTTGCATCAAGAGCAGCAGCAGCAGCAGCAGCAGCAGTAGTAGTAGTAGTAGTAGTAGTAGTAGTAGTAGTAGCAGGATTTACATTTTGCATTAGGGAACTTAGCAAACAGGTGACCTTATGGTAACTTTAATAGTAACAAAATATTTAAATTTGTTAAATCATCGGTGAAAATGCATGTATATAATTCTCTCTCTCTCTCTCTCTCTCTCTCTCTCTCTCTCTCTCTCTCTCTCTCTCTCTCTCTCTCTCTCTCTCTCTCTCTCTCTCTCTCTCTCTCTCTCTCTCTCTCTCTCTCTCTCTCTCTCTCTATCTATCTATCTATCTATCTATCTATCTATCTATCTATCTATCTATCTATCTATCTACCTCTTTCAAATTTAAAAGCCTCTCGTGCGTAAATAATTAGAGTTGAAGCATTTCATCAAAGGTTTGACATATGTCATGTACTGTATTGACATAAAAGGACTGTGCATGTTTAGTTGTGTGTGTATGTATGGGTATGTGCGTGTTTAATACATATTTTTCATCCAGGTTCCATTTGTAATTTTGAATAACGCAGTATCGAAGTAAAAGCTTGCTAATTATTTGTTAGATTTCGTACTCTGATAGTTCTTGATATGAAATAAAATATATTATGATGATGGAGTGTTCTACTCCTTTTCAGCATTGGAGTATAAAATGGCAAATTGGATGCACACGCACTAGCAAACGCAAATGTACGCGCAAATACGCACATACTCTCGAGTCTGTGGGTTCAGGCTCATTCTCATAGAAAGATGTTGTAATAGGAGCACCAGTGCTTATAAACTTCTCTCCCTAAATTTTGTCTTCTTTGCCCTGAGTAGGCTCATGGAAGGGTGAGAAAGAGCAGGGTATGAAGAACATTGCTACTTCTTTCGTTCATTTGTGGCCACCCTGCTTCCTCAAAGGGATATATCGTCTGGTTTGAAAAGGAATGTATTTATTATTATTATTATTATTATTATTATTATTATTATTATTATTATTATTATTATTATTATTATATTATTATAGTAGTAGTAGTTGTAGTAGTAGTAGTAGTAGTAGTAGTAGTAACAGTGGTAGTTCTAGTAGTAGTATCAATAGTAATTGTAGGAGCAGTAGAACAATGAAACAAAATCGTTCTAAACATTAGAGTCAAAATCTCGCAACGGTATATTTGAATGACATATATGTATTCTGAATAAACAGTGAACCAATCGTTGGTCGTTATTATATGCAACAAACATATGTGGGATGCTAACATACCATAAACTTTATTATATGTCATAAACATTATTATTATTGTTATTATTATTATTATTATATTATTATTATTATTATTATTATTATTATTATTATTATTATTATTATTAATATTATTATTATTATTATTATTATTATTACTATTATTATTATTATTATTGTTATTATTATATTTATTATTATTATTATTATATTATTCCTGTTGTTATTATTATTATTATTATTATTATTATTATTATTATTATTATTATTATTATTATTATTATTATTATTATTATTATTATTATTATTATTAATATTTCCTTCTGAAAAACTTGCATTTTGAAAATCATGTATTCTTTTGGACCCAAAGATGAAATATAGTAATTGAATTATGTGATTAGCTCTCTCTCTCTCTCTCTCTCTCCTCTCTCTCTCTCGCTCTCTCTCTCTCTCTCTCTCTCTCTCTCTCTCTCTCTCTCTCTCTCTCTCTCTCTCTCTCTCTCTCTCTCTCTTTCTTCTATTTCGAATATTAGATTACCTAGTTTTTGGCAAACTTAATAATTTTATAACTATTTTAGAGGTTTAATGGATGACCATATATATATATATATATATATATATATATATATATATATATATATATATATATATATATATATATATATGAAATTCTTCCATATGTTTAGATATTCTTATGTG
>JAXCGZ010018942.1:100000-165685 GCA_037179515.1 Halocaridina rubra | reverse complement strand
TGCCATAGCCACCTTCACTTCATTCATAGTGATGAGTTCCACCTCTCCATCTCTCCGGATGATATGGTTTTCGGGTATCCCCTGGTTACTTGGTATATTTAGCATTTCATCAAAATACTCCCTCCATCTCTGCGATATTTCGTTGTGCTCGGTTAAGAGAGATCCAGTCTTATCCTTTATTGCATAGCTGGTATTATTTCTTTTTCCTCGGTAATTCCTTGCTAGGTTGTATAAAAGTTTCCTGGTTCCTTCATAGTCAGACTCCAACTCCTCCCCAATCTTCTTCCAACTATCTGTTTTTGCTTTTCTTTTTATCCTCTGAGCTTCATTTCTGGCCAATTCATACTGTGCTCTATCCCCTTGGGATCTTGTTTTTAGCCATCTTCTGAACCCATTCATTTTGGCTTTCACCGCACTTTTCACTTCTTCATTCCACCAAGGGGTTCTCTTCTTTTGTCCTCTATATGGTACTTTCTGGCCTAGGACTTCGCTTGCAGCTTCAGCAACTTCAGTCTTGAAACTGTTCCACATTGATTCAGAGCTGTCTCCCACCTCCCCCATATCAACATTTTCCAGCTTAGTCTTGATACTCCGTCCCAACTCCTCCTTTGTTGCCTCCACTCTTATTTTGCTCAGCTTATATCGTTTTGCTCCTCTGCATCTGTTTCTGTTTGGTTTTTTGATGTTTATTTTCGCCAAGACCAGTCTGTGATCTGCATCTAATGACACAGATGGAATTGCCTTGACATCGCAAAATATGCCTCTGTTCTTTGTCAGAAAAAGGTCAATCATAGAGCTCTGTGAGTAAGTGTGTGTGTTGCTATTGTATCTGTACCAAGTCCACTTTTGACTCATTCTGTGCTTATAATATGTATTCATTATTTGCATGTTATTGATTTTAGCAAAATCCAAAATTCTGACTCCTGCTTCATTTTGGTCTCCCACGCTGAATGCTCCCATATTACTATCATAATTCCTTCTGTCGTATCCTATGTGTCCATTGAAGTCTCCACATATGATCACATTATTCTGGTATTTGACACTGTCCACTGTCTCCTGCAGCTCCACATAGAATTCCTCCTTCTCAGCTGTTGGTCGGCCCTGTTGTTGCACATATACTTGTATAATACTGACCCCATCTTCAATTTTCAAATCAATTGCGACCATCCTTGCACTTATGTGGGTCACTTTTTCCACAGCGTCTCCCAATGTTGGTTCCAGGAGAAATCCAACGCCATGCTTTGAATCGTCTCCCCCACTGTAGATCAGTCTATAGTCCTCATGGACAATCCTATCGCCACTTCCTCTCAGCCTGGTTTCCGATAGGGCCAGCAGAGACAGCCGCCTCATCTTCATCACCTCAACCAGCTCCTCCTCCTTATTTCTGAGAGTAGCTACGTTAATTATACCAAAGCGAAGTTTATTTCCATTATTCAAATTCGTTAGTCCATGTTCAGTTGCGGTCGTAATCGAAGAGGTCCGTCCCAACCCGGGGATTCTTTGCACCCCCCTCCTATTCAAAGGCTGCCGGGGACTGGGGGCCATTTCTCTTTGGTGAGCCATGCATAGCTTGAGCATAGAGGTTTTTACATCAGTGGGTTGCTAGCCCTATCCTGATAACCCTCCTCATTTATCCGGGCTTGGGACCGGCATTGGTTGCCCAGTGCTTGTTTGGGTTCCCAAGAAGTACCTTATTTGGAAGCCGCAAGGGAAGAGGCCAGTGGGCCGACCAAGGAAGAGATGGCTGGAAGGTGTGGCGACAGCTTTGGAAAGGAGAGGAACGTCTCTGCGGGAAGTGGAAGAAAATAACTGGTACGAAGAACGAGAAGACTGGAGAGGGTTTCTAAGAGGAGTGCCAGCTGACAGACAGTAGTGTCTACCAGGCATCTTGGTGAAAGGTGAAAGGTGAAATATATATATATATATATATATATATATATATATATATATTTAGAATAAGATTCACAATGTGTGCTGTAATTGTGAAGGTAATATCTCCTGAAAAAAAAGGTATACTTGTTATACCGAGTTGCGCATATAAAATGATAACTACCTTTTCAGGATAAAGTGTAGCAAAAATTTAAAAAGCACTAGTCATCGTTTTTATCAATTATTCATTTACATGACAGATACGATGTGATATTTTAATATTTTTTTTCATGACACCTTAGTTCACTGAAGCCAACAGGTTTGTGACAGCATATAAGGAGAGGATGCATAGCTTCATCATACCCAGTTCTTCTCACCCCTTGTGTCAAGTGTTTTATTTTAATTAGGGGAGATGGGATTGCCAGCCTGGCTCTCCGTTTTAGGTGATGCTTGGGACACAAAGAATACGAGTGTTGTATACTTTCTTTGCTAACACTAAGGATACTATTGAATACAGATTTATAATACTTACCTGCTGAGTGCAACTGCATTTTTATGTCTGCATTTATAAATTTATCAAGCTTTTAATAGGAATTTTGGAATACTGCAATGACAGTAAATTAGTTATAATTTGACAAAGCACTATTTACTGTACAGCTGCATATGATCTAGACACACTGCAGTAGGCCTTCAGATGAACTTCAAAGATTATTTTATTAACATAAAGAAAAACTGGAACAACAAATTTTCCCAGGATTGTAGATATTTATAAACTGAAAGTTGATCTTGCATTGATTATACAATATTGCTTTCCTTCTCTTTCTTGCAGGATTTTTGTGTTTATGTCACAAATTATCATATATGACATAATTTAGTTTTCTTTCTAGAAAATGTCCAGTATTTTCAGGTTGCAGAATTGCCATTTCCATCACACTGAATGCGAAACTCGTGTAATAGATAGTAATTTTGCATGAGTCATAAGTTTTACACTACCAGGTGCAACTTTATTTCTTATATTACGGCTACACTTATTTGGCATAAATAACTGTGAATACGCAACCGTCATATACACAATAAAATTTGTTATTACTGTACTGTTTGGATAGTCATAAGTTTTATTTGAAAAATTTGCGGTTATAAAGTTCATAAATATTATATTAATGCTTTGATATACTTTTATCTTTTGGTTGTGGCCACTTAGCTAATTTAGAAGGGGACCACATTATATGATCAACATGATATCATATCCCAAGCAAGTACTCATTGCTGAATGGAGTTGTAATGAAAGAACTGAGGTAGTAGTGGTTCATCACATCCCCATTTAATCAAATCTTCCATCAGTCGCATTGCATAAGAAAATAAATTCAAGGAGGGGGTTATGTCAGCTTCCCCATTCCGTTTTGTTGTCTCCGATGACACAATAAAACTCAGATGTAATTTCTTTTCCTTTCTCACCAGGAATATCTCTTTCAGTCATCTTTCCCATTTACACACGTCACAGAAGGCACAGAAAGGGGTGAAGACGCACAGGGTATGAAGATGTCCTACTCTTTGTTTCCATTATGACTGCCTTGTAGTCTTCAGTGGGATGTGGCAACTAGGTGGTTTGGACTTACAGAGAATGGACTGTGAATTATCTTTGAATTTGGATTAATTGAGCAGGCTTTTCAGTTATTCAAGCTAAAATAAGGGCAAAAGTATATAAAGGGACAGAGTGTTTGATACTTTGCCCAAGCTATGCCTATCCAGAAAAATAAAAGGCACACGAGTGATAAAATGAGATTACGAGAAGAAATGCAAAACCTTTCATGGCAGAGGTCACTGAGAAATAAATACCGGGTCAGAGAGCATTATAATCAATGTTGCATATAACCCACCAAGGAACCAACATAGGCTAGAAGTTTATGAGGGAAGTCATATAGGTACTATTGAGGTCATAAACTCAGTTGTTAACATTGCATGGGAGAGAAAATGTAGGATTTTGATTCTGGGAGATTTTAATCATAGAGAGAGAGATTGGATAATTTTGACCCACACAGTGTGGAGGACTCATTCGACGCAAGATTCTTAGATTGTGTACAAGGGAATTTCCTACACCAACATATACTAGAACCAACGAGGGCCATGGGTGGAGATAAGCCATCGCTGCTTGATCTAGTATTCACAGATAATGTGTTGGATATTGAAAAAATTGAGTTTGAACCAGCAATTGGAAAGAGTGGCCACTGTGTTTAGTTGATGGAGTATATCATCGACGATGTTCTGCCTGAAAGTAGAGGCACTGAGGACATGAGGAGGAACTATCCAAAAGAGATTACATAAAAAATTAATTAGCATTTTGCAGTTACTGACTAGTGGACCTTATATATCAACAGATCTTTGCAAGAAATGTACAACATCTTTTGTGAGGAATATGGGAAGATAGTAGATTGCTGCATACCTTCCACCAAAATAGGAGTTATTTATGCCAGAGAGAGAAATTATTCAATAATGAGTGTAAGAAAGCTAAGGAGTTGAGAGACAAATGCTGGAAAAGGTATAGGAGGAGAAAAAGCATAAATGCCTGCAGATTTATAAAAGAGCAAGAAATGATAACCCGAGTTAAAGAAGAGAGAGGCAGAGAGAGACTATGAAAGGTATATCATCAGGGCGGCTAAAGAAAATCCCAATCCCAGACTACAGACATCCTATGTGTTATTTTATTCTTTTTTTATCAGAGGATAACTGAAGGTCAAAGAACAGGTTTTAATGCTAAAGAGAGCAGATGGAAGCATCGCTGAGATGGATGAAGAGATTTGCAAAGAACAGAACAAGAAGTTACAGTCAGTATTTACAGCAGAAAATACCCGCACCCTTCAGATTGCAGAAATAGGAGCTCATGGGCCGGTATTAGAGAACATCATATTTTCAGCCACAGAGGTATGCAAAGTGCTGATGGAGTTAGATGTCCATTAAGCTACAGGTCCTGATGATATATCCCCTTATGTACCTAATAAATGTGCTAAATCAATATCAGCAGCACTATGTTTCAGATTTGAAAAGTCGCTGGAATCTGGGGAGATTCTAAGATGCTGGAAACAAGCAAACATGGTACCTTTCTTCAAAAAGTGATGGAGAGATACTGCTCTAAGCTATAGAGCTGTTTTCTTGACCAGCATAGTTTGCAAAGTTATTGAGAAGCTACTAAGAAAACACATATCTCTTCACTTGAAATCTTTCCACTCTTTATCAGTGAGACAACATGGTTTCAGAGAAGGTAGATCAACAGTAACAAACTTATTAGAATTTTATGATGAGATAAGCCGAATCTTACAGGAAAGAGAAGGCTTGGCAGATTGCATATTCCTAGACTTTCAGAAGACATCTAACATAGTCCCACACAGGATACTTATTAAGAAGCTGCAAGCAATGGCTAGAATAGGTGGAAATGTCTTGGAATGGATAAAAACTTACTAAGAAGGAAGAGAATAGAGGGTTAGAGTGGGACACTAGTATCTGAATGGAGAAGGGTTAGTAATGGAGTTCCACAACATTCAGTTTTAGGGCCACTTTTGTTCCTTGTATATGTAAATGACCTACCAGAGTCTGTAAATTCATCCTTGAATATGTTTGCAGATGATGCAAAGATTGTGAATAAAGTAAGAGACGAGAACAATGGTAGAGAACTTCAGGAAGATCTAAATAGTCTGCATGAGTGGTCAGAAAAGTGTCTATTGAAATTCGATGCTTCTAGATGAGGCAATGAGAATGAGTGCAAGTGCAAAAAGGCTCAAGCTAGAATACTAAATAGCAGAAGCAGAACTTCATGAGACAGAGAATGAGAGAGATCTAGTAACATACTGGCAGATTTGTTTCCAGAAATGCATATAAATGGCTTAGTAAGGGCAACATTTACTTCCTTAGCATTCAGGCATGGACAAGGAAACGTTCAGAAATATATATGTAACCTATGTGAGGCCAAAGCTTGAATATGCAGCCCCCTTTTGGAATCCACAATTGGAAAAGCACATAGTTAAGCTGGAATAAGTTCAGCGACCTGCCACGAAACTGGTGCTAGAAATACGCAATCTCAGTTATGAGAAGAGGCTGAGGGCATTGATCTTACCATCACTCAAAGCTAGAAGAATGAGGGGGGATATGGTGACAGTTTTTAAATTCCTTCATGGTTATGACGGTATGGATAGGGATCGATATTTTGATATGGCTGGCACTAGAACTAGAGGTCATAGTTTGAAGTTTCGTAAGAAAACTCCTTTGCATGATGTAAGGAAGTACTTTTTTAGTATAAGAGTAATTGATTATTGGAATTTGCTAAGCAAGCAGACAGTTAAATGCAAACTCAATCCATAGTTTTAAATACAAGTATGATAAGCATCAATAAGTACAAAAATGGAACCGACCAGGAGACAGGGAGTTACGAGTATGGGGCTCTTTCCTGTAAGCACAATTAATTACATGCATATTTCAAAGAATTGGTAAGAAGTTGCTACTCTCTCTCTCTCTCTCTCTCTCTCTCTCTCTCTCTCTCTCTCTCTCTCTCCTCTCTCTCTCTCTCTCTCTCTCTCTCTCTCTCTCTCTCTCTCTCTCTCTCTCTCTCTCTCTCTTATATCATACGTATTGTTATTATTGATATTATTATTTTTATTATATATTATTATTATTATTGATACTGTTGTTGTTGTTGTGATAACTGAATGAACTGATGCCAAAGCTAAGAACTTTTCTCTCTTTCTTTCTCTCTCATTATTGTGTCTTTAGACTAAGAAAACAAGTTTACCTTGTTCTAACACAGCATCATTATACTACATACATGATGTGGGAAGGTTTTGTAGACATTTACTGTACACCTAATACAGTGCTGCACATACATAATATAACTTACAAACAAGCATATATTTTGACCTATAGCATACAAGTTGACTAGATGTATAATTCGACCTCAAGATATTCAGCTTAAAAAATCTTAGTTAAAACTATATATTTTTTGTAAAAGTCGACCCCAACGTATGATAGGTTACCATTGGGCCAATTTTTTTTTTTTTCCAAATGAGGCTACAGTATAAGATAACTTGTGCAAAAAGCCACACCACTTATGTTGATGCTAACACTAATACCTTCCTAAATGTGTTGTGTAACAAACCTGTAACACACACACCTTTGAGTCATTGCTTTATTCAGGTAATTAGAATGCAAGCACTGTATATAAATTATATATATTATACTGTATTCACAAATATCACAACATGCACTTAGATTAGAACTAAAGGTTTTATACTAATTGGTATATTGTACTGCTATGGGAAGCAAATTATGTCAGAGCTACTGATTAACACATTCAACCTCCTCAATAATATATTAAGACTATACATAAGACTACACATAATAAATTCTTGATAATAAGCTATGTACGCTATGTTATTGTAAAACACAATAGTACACTCCTGCCATTTGCATCAGTGATGTAAGCAATTAATTACTGGCACCACTAGCTACTGATACAATGAGATAAGATGGGAGGGAAAGCAGTGACGGCATTGAGTGCACTCTCTTAGCCCTATTCAGTGTATCATCATTGGAGAGGGAGCGAGTAGTGTTTTGGGAAAGGGATAAAAATAAAATAGAGAGATTGGTAGAAAGAGAGGGTCAGACCCTCTTGCTAAGGTGTACTGGCACCAAGAACCTCACATGCTCAACTGTAGACTGCAGGTGCAATTTTTTTTCTAAGACTTAAAACATTTTTGAGCTATGGGTTTGAAATTACAATACCCTAGAATTATTATTTTAATTGTCAATTAACTATCCTTCAAGTAATTTTTATTTATCCATTAAATGTTTTCGTTCATATAGTGCACACATATTGTAGTTATCTGATTGGCCACTTGGATAGCAGCTGTTGGATATAGTAAGAGCTATAATGTTAATTTTTACTCTTTTCTTTGATCACAGATTCATTATGCTATACAGTATATATCTTGATTAATACATTAAATATATTCACAAAGCACAAGTATTAATATGATTTATTGGTGGCAAGCCAATTGTTAGGAGTCTGTTCACTATGTTTATCACTCAGTTGTACAAATTGAAATTTATACCTGACACTTAAGTCAATACCCTTTTTTTTTTTTTTTTTAGGCTGAAAAAGTCGATATGTATGCTGCAATTTACAGTATATAGACGTACACAATTTTAGAATATTAAATGGAAAAAAATAATTACAGAAGCTTATAAAGTAACTAAAATGCATGAAACACACAGTACACGTGTATATGGTGCCCACCGAGCGTAGCATGCTAGCAAGGTATGAGTTAGAGTGCTATATGCATACATCCACTGGTGACGGTCATAAAGTGCATCAGTCTTGACCACATTAGCAGCACATCCAATTGTTATGCATGTCGAGTTTGTTCCATTCGTTAATTGTGCCCTATTCCTAACACTTGTTGAATATGTCACCAAAATAATAAAGGTGCAAGGGCTTTGCTGAAAAGCCTAAGAAGACTAGAGATGCGCTAAATCTCCAACAAATGCTAGAATTGTTGGAAACAATGTCAACATTCAAAATAGCAAGGATAAGGGGGAAAGTTAATTGAATATGCAAACAATATAGCAAAACGAAAATAAAGTTCTGGAATGTGTTCGTGTTGCACCTGCATGGCAAAAATGGTTTTTCAGGTTTGTGATACAGTGCTTGTAAAGACTGAGAAAGTATTAAATATGTCACAAGAGAACATGATGCAATAGCATGTTCCTGTTGATAGAAACAATCTTCATGAAAAGACTGTTAAGCTGTAAGAAAATTGTAGTAAAGATGTTAAGCCAAGCAATATAAAGGAGTTTAAAGCTAGCAAGGGATGGCTATATAGATTTCTGGAGTTAGGTCAGTGTTAACCGTTTTTTGTGTTTGAGAGAGAGAGTTTATGAGATAATAAATGCAAGAGGATGAATGAGTTAGAGCACATGAGTGAGTGGAAGAGAGAATAAACTGTCTTGTTATTTTATTTTTTCTATTGTACTGTATATTATTGTACTGCATTTATGATTGTAGCTCTGTCCATAATGTGTTTACAGATGTGTCACTATGTGGCTTCTTCAGTTAAATGGTAGAATACACACTCATTCAAACATTCGATACTGATTTGTCTGATGTTCACATAGAGGTTTAGTGAACCTCTTCACTGGTATGCTTTACATTTCTTGGGTATATATTACTGCAGCTATCTACATCTCCTTTACATTTATTTTTCTATGCAACATTTACAGTTTACTCTTAACACACTCTTAAAGACGTTTTTTCTGCATCTCATAATGTTCAGTTAGAGATTTTGTAAGCATGTTTACTGTATATTTTTTTCATTAAACAGTAGTAACTTCTCTTCTGTTGTTAAATATAATTTGAATTAAATTAAGTTAGGGTTACTTAGAGTCAGTAATCTAGACATGATTTAAATTATACAAGAGGTTGGGAATAGTTATATGTAAAGCATCTAGCTACATTTTTTTTTCAACACATGAGAGTTTTGACCTACCTGAGAATTATAATATATATATATATATATATATATATATATATATATATATATATATATATATATATATATATATATATATATATATATATATATATATATATATATATATATATATATATATATATATATATATATATATATAAGTTGAATGGATGGTTAGGTTGTTGAAAGTATGTTTCACGAATGGGAGGATCCCAGCTGAATGGAGGAATGCATGTAGTTCCACTTTATAAAGGGAAAGGAGATAAGTATGAGTGTAGTAGTTTTAGAGGATTTAGTTTGTTGAGTGTAGTTGGTAAGGTATATAGAAGAGTGTTAATTGGGATAATTAGGAAAGGTACTGAGAGACTGATTGAGGAAGAACAGTGTGGGTTCAGGAGAGGAAGAGGATGTGTGGATCAGGTGTTTGTGGTAAGACAGGTGTGTGAGAAATTCTTAAAGAAAGGTAGGGACTCTTTGTGGCCTTTATGGACTTCAGTAATAGCGTGACAAGGTTAATTGACCAGCTTTTTAGAGTGTGTTGCTACTGTATGGAATAAGTGGAAGTTTGCTGAATTCAGTCAAGCGTTATTACATGAATAGTACAGCATGTGTGAGAGTTTTGATGAGAGTGATTGGTTTGAGGTGAATGTGAAGTTACGCAAGGCTGTGTAATGTTGCCAAGGTTGCTTAAATGTGTATATTGTTGGAGTAGTAAGGGAAGTATATGAAAGAGTAATAGACAGAGGCTTGGAATTAGTGGGCGAGTATGGAAGGTTATGGATATTAAATCAATAGCAATTCGCAGATGACACAGCACTGGTGGCTAATACTGAGAATGAACTTCATTATTTGTTGACTGAGTTTGTTTTAGTGTGAAATAGAAAGTTGCGGGAAAATATTGGTGAAAGTAAAATCATGAGATGTACTAGGAGTGTTAATGCTGGCAGATGGAATGTAGGAGTGAATGAGGAGTTGCTTGAAGAAGTTGAGAGCTTTAAGTATATGGGGTCGCATGTGGCAACGAATGGACAAGTGGCTGCAGAGGTAAATCATAGAGTGAGGGATGCGAGTAGATAGCTAGGTGGGTTGAAAAGTGTGACGAGAAGTAGGTATTTAGGATGAATGCAAAGAGAAGGATATATGAAGGTGTGATTGTGCCGACAGCATTGTATGAAGCAGATACTTGGAAGGCAAGGGAGGATGAAACGAACATAATGAATGTAATGGAGATTATATGTTTGAGAAGTATGATTGTTGTATCTAGATTAGATAGAGTAAGGAATGAGGAGGTCAGGCAGAGAATGGGTGTAGAAAGAAAGCTATCAGATAGGTTAGATCAGAGAGTATTGAGTCGATTTGGACACATGGAAAGAATGAGTGAAGAGCAAATGGCAAAAAGAATATGGAGTAAAGAAGTGGTTGGAATAAGGCCAAGAGGAAGATCTGGAATGAGATTGATAGATGTCGTGAGAAAGGCATTGGATGCATGAGGAATATCAGTGGAGTAGGGAGGAGAACATGCAAGAGAGAGAAATGAGTGAAGGAAGACTGTGTGTAGGCGACACGGGCCAAAGGGATTTCTCGCACCTACTAGCACAGTGATCTGTGATGGACGGGTGTGAGGTGAGCTGTCATGTGATGAAGTGGTGGGGGTAAACCAGCTGCAGCTGTTGGGCCTGCCTACTTTATGGATGACCCAAGCAGGGTGGTGGGAGGGGATATATGGCAACCCTTTATCCCCCAGGAGCTAAGAGAAGTGGTTTAGGTATGTGTGGGTCATGGTGATTGCGTCTCTTTTGGTTCGTCCATCCCTTTACAAGGGGAAATGGGGCCATATATATATATATATATATATATATATATATATATATATATATATATATATATATATATATATATATATATATATATATATATATATATATATATATATATACAGTAATCCCTCGTGTATTGCGGTTCACCTTCCGCGGAGTCAGTGCATCATGGGTTTTTATGGCGAGCATATGTATTTTATATCACAGATTTTCTATGTATATCACAGGAATCCACGATATGTCTAAATATTAAAATTTCAAGTATTTTCATTATTTTATTGATAAAAAAAAAGGATTTCCTAGCCTAAGAATAATAAAACAGCTAAAAATAGTAAAAAACATAAATTTTAACATGTAACTCACAGTATTGCACCATATAAAATAAGGTACAGGTATTTGCGTCTTGGAAAACGCAAAGGGTCGCACCTACGTCAGATAGTACACGGGATGCTATTGGCTGATGGGTGGGAGACGATGAATCACAGAATTGTGTTCTGTATCCTGGGGTCTGATTGGCTTTCTGATTGAAACTTGATTCTTCCAGCATCTTCTATTGTCTCACCTCACTCATTCAGTTACTCACGTGTGCACCTTTCGCATTGTGCCTCTTAATACATTGTGCTTGCGTTTTTTGTGAAACCTTTACTTTATTTCAACCTCTGCAATGCCACCCAAGCATCTTTCATCCTCTAAGTCTTCTGGTAGTGAGCCTAAGCGGCAAAGGAAGATGTTGACCTTAGCAGATAAGATAAAACTGTTAGATATGCTGATGGAAGAAGTTTCTCGGTTGTCGGCCGTCATTTCGGCATCAATGAATCTATTGATCGCTACATCAAGAAGGACAAGGTGAATATCAGGACTGGGACAATGATATGGTTTGTTCGGTGCACTTCTGCAGTATTATTGATGATGCCATGACTCCTTACAAGACTATCTTCACACAAAAGAAGAAAAAGCGACAGCAACTCACCATTACCATGTTCTTCTCTCGCAAAAAGCAACCGTAAAGCTGTCATTGGCTGTGCAGTATGTAAGCGTCATCATCACTTCATTCACAGTAAGTTTACCTATCACGTTCATATAGCTTTATGTTTGCGCTCTGTTATTTATGGTAAACTTACCTGTTACACTTATATAAATTTACGCTTGCTCGCTGTTATTAATAAAGTAAAGGGTGAGTTATTAACAGTGCAGGGAGGGTCTATAAAGGTAAAAATAAATGTAAAATACCTGTAATAAATATGGTGCTGCTACTTTGCGGATTTTCACCTATCGTGGGTGGTCCCGGAACTTAACACCCTCGATAAAGTTGGGATTACTATATATATATATATATATATATATATATATATATATATATATATATATATATATATATATATATATATATATATATATATATATATATATACATATATATATATATATATATATATATATATATATATATATATATATATATATATATATATATATATATATATATATATACGGCATTATTTTCTCGCCTTGATTTACTCCAGTTCTAACACTGAACTCCTTAACAGATTTTACCCCTACCTGTTAACCATATTTTATATTGTTAATCATTTGTATTGATCGTATTTTATTTACCAAAATATCTATTGCTTACCAGTCCTTTAGTATTCACTCTCACCTCAAACTTAAACTTTTCAAATAGTGTTGCCAATTATTAATTTCCATTATTGATCTGAATATTTTTATGTAGTTGCCAATTATTAATTTCCATTATTTGGGTTGGTTACTGTTCTTTTTCAGTTTGTTTCATTTACTGTATATACTGCTTCTCTCTTTTATGTAAATCAGTGACCTCTAAAAATGAGCAGATGAAAATATATGTACATTATGCACTGTGGTACTCTCCATTGTTTCCAGTTTTCCCTTCATATTCAATGTAATAATACAATATATATATATATATATATATATATATATATATATATATATATATATATATATATATATATATATATATATATATATATATATATTACTTTGAATATGACATAATATCAGTGAACTATGTAAAGTCCTTAGGAAGCTGTGAGGAATCAGTAAAACTTGCAGCTGAGCTCTAAAAGAGAGTGAAGTCTTAGCTCGGTCATGTTCCCAACTGATATTCTTAAGGGTATGGTCAGAGAAGTAGAAATGATATGAAAAAATATAGAATCTTGCTCTTGTTTCCTATTTTGCCATAACCAGTCTACCAGACATAAGTGAAGAAAATGTGCTCCCCTCTAATTTACCGATCTATTGTTTACAACAAAAATTAGATCATAAATCCTTGTTTGGGGGCTTATCAGATTGAAAAAAAAAATTTATAAGTTGTAATTAAAAGTAGTAGGAGGCTTATTTATTGTTCTGTATCTTTCGGTAAATGTCCTTCTGCCTTGTAATATATTCTCCTTCCCTATGATATACATGGCGATTTAAAGTTATTTTTGGGAGCCTTTATAAATTTGGACACATGAAAAGGATGAGTGACGAACAAATGGCAAAGAGAGTATGGAGTACAAAAGTGGTTGGAGTAAGGCCAATAGGAAGACCTAGAATGAGATTGATGGACATCATGAGAAGGGCATTGGAGCACGTGGAATGTCAGTGGAGCAGGGAAGTGAACATGCAAGAGATAGAAATGAATAGACTTCATTTGAACACAGTTGCAACTAAAATATATTTCTGAAACAAGTTGTGTTGTATTTGCTCTTAACATTCTTAAGCTTTATTCAAAGCTTTTCCAGTAATATAGTTTATTTAGATATTACTAATGACTTCTATAGTTAGACATCGGTGAATCTGAATTATTTGATTTTACATCATTCAATTAGAGTAGTTGTAGTTTTAATACCCTTAGAATATTTTATATATTCGCACAGTACAAATGTTACTTTCTTTTCCAAATTTTGCCTATTAAGAAAATATAGCTATATATGATTGTGAAAAACTTAGTGTTTTCAAATGCTTATTACGTATTTTATCATTCCTTGATCTGTACCTTCCTGTATAATGGTAGCGTTTTATCTTGGGTGTTTTTAGTAGCAAATAAGAATAATATTTTTACAGTGTGTCAAGTTTTCATTGAATGCAGTTGTACTGGAATAGTATGTTAATATACCTCCGTGGCATTAAAGTCTTTAGTACAATTACCAGATGAAAAGGAGTTAACAAATACTGCAGTATTTATTACTTAACGCAGCCATCTGGTAATGATCTATGCAAGACGATGACACTATATTTTATAATCCTCCCTTTCTTATTTTCTTAAGAAACAAATACCTGTTTGATATTGTGTATGACCAACATTTCTGGTAGCAGATAAATGGTCCCATATATGTATGGCTATAGTTGAAGCCCCAGTCAGGTCTAATTGTATATACCTGAGAAAGCATTCCTTGCTTCGTAACTTCTTACATGATGGTTCCATAATGTCTTGGGAGATTTTTTAGTAGAATGTAATAGAAATATTTTTACAGAATGTTGAATTGTATTGAATTCAACTGTATTCGAATAATTCTGTCATCTATCTCTAGAACACAAATTTCTTTTAAGCTGTTATCAGATGAAAGGGTGTGACTGACCACTGCATTACTTCGTCATTGATGCAGCCATCTGGTAATGATATATAAGATAATTTGAACTTATTGTTACCCATATTTTCTTAATGTGTCAGGAAACACGTATATATGTGCATAAAATATATGATAAATATTTCTGGTAGCTGATATATAGCTTCATATTTGTATGGTAAATAGATTTAAGCTTCAGTGAGGTAGACTTTTCATTATTTATACTTTATTGAAAAGTATTGGTAATGTATCTTTCCAGGTAAAATATCCTAACTAACTGCATACACAACAGATACAGGTAATGACTGTAATGTTAATGTACCTTCATAATTACAGCCTTAATGATGAGCAAGGTTTATGTGTCTAATGGCCTAGCCTTGTAAGAATTATTTTCAGTACAAGAACTTCTTTATGGAAGTGTCATTTGTTTAATATTATATTTTTTTCACCATTTTCCTGCTCTCTGTAGTAACAAGGGTGGACTTTTGTCATTACAGGTTAAGATTTTTTGGGAAGCAATATTTTAAAACAAATTGATAAACCATAGTATTCGAAATTTTTATTTACATGGCTTTTATATTTATAATGAAATGAATGTCATTATATTATGGAAAGATGAAATTTACCATATAATAGATAATGAACTCTTATGAGTTGCATTGAAAAGCAAGTGAATGGGCCAAAACAGTGCACTACTCCCTTAATTATTTTGATACAGTATAATTGTTGCAGTGGAAGAGAAAGAATTCCACTCCTGTATTCCATGCATATCACTAGAGTCAACTAAAAACAATAAGGGAGCAAAAGGCTGGCAATCCTTCCTTCCGAGTTTTCTTTTTTGCTTGCCCCAACTGGTCCAGGAGATGAGGATGGTTAAGGTATGTTAACAGCCTGCTCCCTCATATCTTTGACTAAGCTTGTTGCTACATTACTGAGCTGAGTGGGATATGGTGTCTTGTTTAAAAAAAAATTAATGTACTGTTTAGAATTATAATATGAGTCCTTTAATTAAAAATCAATATAACATAAATTTGAATCTCATTTTTTCATAATATACTAGTACATATACCTAGGCCACAATACCATTCCATTCCTGTATGTAAGAACAGACTGCATAAACTGAAGGTAACTTTATTCACTTCAAAACCAGTGTGGATATGTATAAATGTTGACGAAGTATTGTTTTATTAGATTGCCAGGACGTTTTATCTAATAAAAGAAATGGATTGTCACTAATGAATATAGCAATGGATCACACAAGTTTGCATATAAATATATTTTATTTGACAGTTGAACTATTGCATCCTTAGGAAATAATATTGCAAATGAAATGAGAGAACGCTTTCATATCTCAAATGTTCTGATCTAGCAAGCAGTAGCATTGCAAATTGTCATCAAACTAAAAGCTGCAAATCTAGGGATGCAGTTATGATTTCTTGACAGTTTCATTATGAAATAGAGTTACTTCATTCTTGACTATGTATAAATATTTTACATTCTTAATAGATTATAGTTTTAATATTTGTGCCAGCAATTTTGTCAGTATGTATGACTCTGAAGAAATATACGATAATTTGAATTTATGCAGTCTAAGTAAAACCTCAGGCGAGAGCTTCATAGTCTCATCCTGTTCATTTTTTTTTTTATACATACAAAGTAATAATGTTGAGAGAACATTGAAACTAATGTAAATTATAAGAAAAATACATTTTTAGTAATACCGTATATGTCCAATAATATAATTTTTCTCTTTGTAACCATGCATCACATCAGAAGTTTCTCTCTTCACTAGAGGCATAGTCAATCCGAAATCGAATTACTCTTAATAAAATGAGAACACAAGGTATTGCTACATGGCCATACTGATGATCCATACTACAAGCTTAATGGGTGATGGGGTGTGCCTCCGCTTGATGAGACTTCAGAAAAATACGCTTTTCCTTCCATCGCTGTTATTGAGCCAGTTCTCAATATTATACAAGGGATTCTCGTTATATGACGCCTCACTTTTCGTCATCAACATCTTGACGAAAACACAAAAAAAATTCCCTTGTTTCATTTTTTCACTAAAGCACCCTCAATTGTGATTACCCAATTGTGTTTACGGGAAAGAGCCCAAAGCTCGTATCTTCCCGTCTCCTGATCGGTTCCATTCTATACTTAGTGATACTTATCATACCTGTCCTTAAAACTATGGATTGAGATAGCATTAACTACTTCCTCGCTTAGCCAATTCCAATTATCAAATACTCTTACACTGAAAAAGTATTTCCTTACATCCTGCGAAGAAGTTTTCTTACGAAGCTTCAAACTATGACCTCTAGTTCTAGAGCCTGCCATATCAAAATATCGATCCCTATCCACTCTGTCATAACCATGAAGGAATTTAAAGACTGTCACCATATCCCCCCTCCATCTTCTAGCTTCGAGCGATGGTAAGTCTAATTCCCTCAGCCTCTCGTCATAACTGAGATTGCGTATTTCTGGCACCGGTTTCGTGGCATGTCTTTGAACTATTTCAAGCTTAGCTATGTGCTTTTTCAAGTGCGGATTCCAAAAGGGGGCTGCATATTCGAGTCTTGGCCTCACATAGGTTACATAAATATTTCTGAACATTTCCTTGTCCATGTGCCTGAAGGCTACCCTTACATTTGATAAGAATGCATATGCTGCGCATACTATGCCATTTATATGTATTTCTGGAGACAAATCTGCCAGTATGTTTACTCCTAGATCTCTCACATTTTCTGTCTCTTAAAGTTGTACTCCAGCCACTGAGTAGTCAAGCTTGGGCCTTCTTGCACTTGTACCCATTCTCATTACCTTGCATTTTGAAGTATTGAATTTCATTAGCCACTTTTCTGACCACTCATGCAGACTATTTAGATCTTCCTGAAGTTCTCTACCATTGTTCTCGTTTCTTACTCTCTTCACAATCTTTGCATCATCTACAAACATATTCATGAATGAATTTACAGACTCTGGTAGGTCATTTACATATACAAGGAACAAAAGTGGCCCTTATACTGAACCCTGTGGAACTCCACTACTAACTCTTCTCCATTGAGACACTGAGTGTCTTACTCTAACCCTCTGTTATCTTCCTTCTAAGTAAGTTTTTATCCATTTCAAGAAATTTCCACCTATTCTAGCCATTGCTTGCAGCTTCCTAATAAGTCTCCCATGTGGAACAGTATCAAATGCTTTCTGGAGGTCTAGGAATATGCAATCTGCCCAGCCCTCTCTTTCCTGTAAGATTCGGCTTACCTCATCATAAAATTCTAATAAGTTTTTAACTGTTGATCTACCTTCTCTGGAGCCATGTTGCCTCACTGACATAAAGTTGAAGGATTCCAAGTGAAGAGAGATATGTTTCCTTAGTAGTTTCTCCATAACTTTGCAAACTATGCTGGTCAAGGAAACTGGTCTATAGTTCAGAGCCGTATCCCTCCTTCCATTTTTGAAGATAGGTATCACATTTGCTTGTTTCCAGGATCTTGGAATCTCCCCTGACTCCAGTGACTTTTTAAATATGATACCCAGTGCCACTGATATTGAGTTTGCGCATTTTTCAATTACATGAGGGGATATGTCATCAGGACCTGTAGCTTTATGAACATCTAAATCCATCAGCACCTTGCATACCTCTGTGGCTGTAAGGTTGATGTTCTCTAATACCGGCCCTTGAGCTTCTATCTCTGCAATCTGAGGGGGTGGGGTATTTTCTACTGTAAATACTGACTGAAACTCCTTGTTCAGTTCTTTGCAGATATCTTCATCCGCCGTCTCAGTGATGCTTCCATCCGCTCTCTTTACCCTTAAAACCTGTTCTTTTACCTTCAGTTTTCCTCTTACAAAGCTGTGGAAAAGCTTGGGATTTTCTTTAGCCTTCCTGGTGATGTCCCTCTCATAGTCTCTCTCTGCCTCTCTTCTTTTACTTAGGTAGTCATTTCTTGCTCTTTTGTAGGTTTGCCAGGCATTTATGTTTTTTTTCCTCCTATACCTTTTCCAGCATTTGTCTCTCCACTCCTTAGCTCTTTCATACTAATTATCGAAACAATTCTCTCTGGCATGAATTACACCTACTTTGGTGACAGGTAAGCAGCAATCTACTATCTTCCCAAATATCTCACAAAAGATGTCATACATTTCTTGTACAGATTTGCTGTAAAATAAGGTTCTCCAGTCAATAACTGCAAAAAGATCATTCATTTTGATGTAATCTCCTTTCGGATAGTTCCTCCTCATGTCCTCAGTACCTCTACTCTCAGGCAGAATATCTTCAATGATATACTCCATCAACAACACACAGTGGTCACTCTTTCCAATTGGTGGTTCATACTCAATTATTTCAATATCCAACACATTATCTGTGAATACTAGATCAAGTAGTGATGGCTCATCCCCACCCCTGGCCCTCGTTGGTTCCATTACATGTTGGTGTAGGAAATTCCCTTGTACACAATCTAGGAATCTTGCCCCGAATGAGTCCTCACCACTGTGTGGGTCAAGATTTATCCAATCTATCTCTTTATGATTAAAATCTCCCATAATCAAAATCCTACATTTTCTCTCCCGTGCCATGTTAACAACTGAGTTTATGACTTCAATAGTACCTATATGACTTTCCTCATAAATTTCTAGCATATTCTGGTTCCTTTGTGGGTTATATACAATAGTTATTATAATGCTCTCTGACCCAGTATTTATGCGAGCAAAAAGAAATTCCTTGAACTCACTTTCTATAGCCAAGTTTATTTCTTCAACCTGAATCCATTCACTTATGAGCAAGGCTATCCCTCCACTAGTCCTCTCAGATCTTTCAACCCTTAATATTCTGATGCCCTTAGGAAATACTGTGACATGTTTATGTCCTTACTCAACTTAGTCTCTGTAATTGCTACTATATCTGCCTTACTGTTGTGAATCCTATCTTTTAATTCTACTGCCTTACCAGCTAATCCATCAGCATTTGTGTGATTACCTAATTGTGATTACCTAATTGTGTTTACGGGAAAGAGCCCAAAGCTCGTATCTTCCCGTCTCCTGATCGGTTCCATTTTAGACTTAGTGATACTTATCGTACCTGTCCTTAAAACTATGGATTGAGATAGCATTAACTACCTCCTCGCTTAGCCAATTCCAATTATCAACTACTCTTACACTGAAAAAGTATTTCCTTACATCCTGCGAAGAAGTTTTCTTACGAAGCTTCAAACTATGACCTCTAGTTCTAGAGCCAGCCATATCGAAATATCGATCCCTATCCACTCTATCATAACCATGAAGGAATTTAAAGACTGTCACCATATCCCCCCTTACTCTTCTAGCTTCGAGTGATGGCAAGTCTAATTCCCTCAGCCTCTCATCATAACCGAGATTGCGTATTTCTGGCACCAGTTTCGTGGCATGTCTTTGAACTTTTTCAAGCTTAGCTATGTGCTTTTTCAAGTGCGGATTCCAAAAGGGGGCTGCATATTCGAGTTTTGGCCTCACATAGGTTACATAAATATTTCTGAACATTTCCTTGTCCATGTGCCTGAAGGCTACCCTTACATTTGATAAGAATGCATATGCTGCCCTTACTACGCCATTTATATGTATTTCTGGAGACAAATCTGCCAGTATGTTTACTCCTAGATCTCTCTCATTTTCTGTCTCTTGAAGTTGTACTCCAGCCACCGAGTAGTCAAGCTTGGGCCTTCTTGCACTTGTACCCATTCTCATTACCTTACATTTTGAGGTATTGAATTTCATTAGCCACTTTTCTGACCACTCATGCAGATTATTTAGATCCTCCTGAAGTTCTCTACCATTGTTCTCGTTTTTTACTTTCTTCACAATCTTTGCATCATCTGCAAACATATTCATGAATGAATTTACAGACTCTGGTAGGTCATTTACATATACAAGGAACAAAAGTGGCCCTAAAACTGAACCCTGTGGAACTCCACTACTAACTCTTCTCCATTCAGACACTGTCTTACTCTAACCCTCTGTTCCCTTCCTTCTAAGTAAGTTTTTATCCATTCCAAGACATTTCCACCTATTCTAGCCATTGATTGGTTCCTTGGTGGGTTGTATACAACAGTTATTATAATGCTCTCTGACCCAGTATTTATGCGAGCAACAAGAAATTCCCTGAACTCACTTTCTATAGCCAAGTTTATTTCTTCAACTTGAATCCTCTCACTTATGAGCAGTGCTATCCCTCCACCAGTCCTCTCAGATCTTTCAACCCTTAGTATTCTGAAGCCCTTAGGAAAAACTGTGACACTGTTTATGTCCTCACTCAACTTAGTCTCTGTAATTGCTACTATATCTGCCTTACTGTTGTGAATCCTATCTTTTAATTCTACTGCCTTACCAGCTAATCCATCAGCATTTGTGTATAACAATCTTAATGAGGCCCCATCCCCTGATCTTCTGTCATTATCTTCTTTATCTCCCCTTTGTCTGGAAGTATTCTGTAACGAAAATTTTTCTTCTCTTCTTCATTTCTTTCATCATTTAACCTTCTTGCCTCTTGCAACAAGTTTTTGATCTTTCCCATCTCTTCCTGTGTTCTGTATCGTCTAATGAACACTTCTTTGAATTCTTGAAGGTCTTTTAGACTTTTTTTCTCAACAATATTTCCCTACATGTTTCCCCTCTCTCAAAGGTTACTTTTGTTGGTCTTGGTTTTCCTTCCCTCGAATATTTGCCTAGTTGGTGAATGTTTACAATATCCCCAGGACCACAAACTACTCCTTAGCTTTCTTATCAGGTCTACAACCCTAGCTTTATTTTCTTCAAGTCTCCCCTGCCATGTTGGCTCCTGGGATTCGCTTATGCCTGAGATTACCACTGTCTTCTCTTTATCAAGTGCCTGTTTGATCAGTGGATTTGCCCTTTCCATCACAACGTCTTTCATTTTTTCGATTACTGTCTCTTTATAGTCAACTGTTCGTATGTTTTCCAGTGCCACCACCTTTACAGCCTCTTTTACTGCCACATTCCCCTTTAGTGGATCAGCAAAGGAGGTTTTCATGGCATCATGTTCCATATTCAGCTCCTGGAACTCTTTTCTAAACTGTTCAATATTTTCCTTAATCTGGACATTCCAAGCTGCAATCTCGTCTCTCTCAGAAGAGAGCAGTGAACTAACATCTAATTCATTTAGGTTGTCATTCAGCTGTTTGTTGTTATCTTCTTGTTTAGAAATTCTGGTTTCTAGTTCACTCTTTTCCCCTTCCAGCTTCTTTATTCATTTTTCTAGTTCCTATCTCTCCTGCCCTTGTGCTTTATTTGCTTCCTCCAAAAATCTTATTTCCTCTCTGAGTGTTTCATTCTCTTTCATTTCTTTATCCATATTCCGAATTTTATCATCAAGGCTTATAACCATTGCCTCTAAATCCTTGATTTTCTGTTTTAGTTTCCTAATAGCTACCCCTCCTCCCGACCCATGGGTGGGAGAGGTTTGGGACAGAGATGGCCTCATTTTTATGTTCTCCCTCTCACAGAATATAGAAGGAAGAAGAAAAAGAGAAAAAAAAGAGGGAAAAACTTTTATTTAAGCTTCACACAGAATTTTTATAACTTCATATAAGTACTATTTAGTGACTCAATTTATATCTTTTCTGGTAACACACATCTTACCTTAAAAGTTTGACTATGGTAATTTGAGGATAAAAAGAAAAAGAAAAAATAATGCAACAAAAACAAAAGTCAACATGAAGGAAAATTCAAATTTGTGTCTGAGGAGACACCCACCTGTTTCTGCTATATATTCTTCTTAACTGATAAACTCACTTGCTAACCAAGATATGTTATTACAGGATCAGACTTTACATTTAACTCAATATATATACAAAATAAAAAAAAATAGTAAAAGAGAAAGCTAAAAGAAAGGAAAAAAAAATTAAGAAAATAAGACAGCTGTGCTACTTGGCAATGTAACTCAGTACTGTTGACAGGTGTAGTTTTGGTATTTATTTAATTATTCAATTATTTCGTGTATCAAACTAGCTATCAAATAAATATAAATGGGAAGGATACTGATTTTAACTATATATGGAACCACAGGATCAGGTAAACGGCTTAATAGTTCTCCCCAATTTACACAAAAAAATTAGGTAATGTGATGTGATGGCTTCACCTCTGGCAACTCTTCTAAATTTCCTTCAAGGCAGAACAGGACAGCTTCTTCTCTTTCCCCTCAAGAAAATGTTCTCGATTTGTTCCTTTAATATTTTGGACAGTCTCGTCATACAACATATATAAGTTTTTTACTCACAATACTCTGCAGGATTTCTTATTTAGGGAAATTATTTATAATTTATGCACTAAAGTCTCAGTCACTCAAAAACACAAGGAAAAGTTTAAGAGATACTGAATATTTGTGTACTGAATAGTGTCATCTAACTCATGTGTTCATAAGATTCTGTTATTTATTAATAATACTGTTATACACTGCATTAATAATTGATTTAATTATTGTTTTCTTTACCTATATTGCTATTCTTAAATAATAATTACATGTCCTTCACCCCATTGATCTATTCCATTCTCTTCCCCCCCAAGCATGGTCTGTTTATACTAACATGTTTAGATATAAGCTCACAATTTATAAGACAGATGTAGGATGGTTGGTCCCTATTAGACCCCTAATACATTGATTATAATGAAAAATATGGTTTTGTTATACGTCCTTTTGTTATAAGTTGTACTTTTGTGGTGGCCCCAATTAGCGACAAGTAATGGGGACCCCCTGTATCTCTCTTGAGTATAAAGAAATTACACTCAAATAAATCCTCTAGATATCAACTACATTATTCTGACATTATAATGTATTCTCTCATCTTATTTTTCTTTACTGGGCCATGTAAATACCTTATATATTCATATTTAATGCTTAATGAATAATATGTGGTTAAGGAGTTTCTTTATATTAATAGGAATTAATGCTTCTGTATCTTTACCGCAAGGCCAGAGTAGGAGACTGGGTTTGTGTACGAGTTGAATTCTAATCTCATGTTTTTAAGGGGTCATGTCAAAGATATGCATGTGTATTTCATTTGCATTTTTATTACAGTTAATATATATATATATATATATATATATATATATATATATATATATATATATATATAAATATATATATATATATATATATATATAAATATATATATATATATATATATATATATATATATATATATATATATATATATATATATATATATATATATATATATATATATATATATATAGAGAGAGAGAGAGAGAGAGAGAGAGAGAGAGAGAGAGAGAGAGAGAGAGAGAGAGAGAGAGAGAGAGAGAGAGAGTCATAAATCATTGTTGTACAAGTATAACAAGGACTTATGTGAAAAAGTCACTCCAATAAGGGTGAATATCCCAGTCAGAAAGTCGTAATGGCTTTGCACTGTGATCACTGCCACCACACACCTGGTGTCCACCGTATATAGAGTGAGTTAATTTGTTTTTGTTTGTTTTATTTGTATATCTTTAATACTGTACTTGTTTATTTTTAGCTTACTTACATATGCATTTCAGCTTGATTCTTTTTCTTCTTCTCTCCTTTTTTCATAGCTATATGGGGTCGCAACTTATTAGCAGCCTTTTCCACTCTCTCTTGTCTGATGCTTCCTCTCCACCGAGGTCCTTCTCTCTCAAGTCGTCCTGTATACAGTCATCCCATCTTCTTCGTGGCCTCCTTCTTCCTCTCCCCCCTTCCACCTGTAGCTTCATCATCCTTCTATTAATCCATTCTTCATCTCTCCTCATACAATGTCCATACCACTGAAACCTTCTTTCTTTCATCTTCTTTCCCATTTGCGTCACCTTGGCTGTACCTCTAATTCTCACGGTCCTGATCCTATCCCTCCTCGTCACACTTCCATCATTCTTTCTTGTGTTTTCTTAACAGGCCACGTCTCCGAGCCATATATCATTGCTGGCCTTACCACAGCACGATATATCATGCCTTTCACTCATGCACTAACCTTTCTATAACATATCAGTCCAGAGCATTTCCTCCAATTTTTCCATCCTGCTTGTATCCACTTATTTATATCTCTATCCAGTTCACCAGCTTGTGACAGATTTGAACCCAAGTACAGTCAACTTCATTTTACTCATTTCTATAATACACAAAATTAGAATAACGCCTCCAAAAAATAATAGTAAAAAACTACGAAATGTGCGAGCTACGCACGTGTGCGCAAGAACAAGCGAAAAAAATGGTTTAGCTTAGAAACTAAGCGACCACTTCTGAGGCAGTTTCCCACCATGCTGCCATGTGCTTCACTCTCTTTTCACCCAGTATTAACCCCAACAACAACCAAGAGTTTCCTCTCCCCCTCCCTCCTCCTCTTCTCCTCCCTCTCCCACCGCTTAAGTCACCTCCTCACCGCCACTTCCTCCTTCTCATACTGCTTATGTCATCTTTGTTTGCGTTTGCAGATAGGGGTTCGTTCTCAGGGTGTATTATTTTTTTTTTGCTGTACAGTATTTATTTGAACATCTGTATATCTTTTATACTGTACACTATTTGTATATTAATATAAATAACTACAAGTGTTTCAGCTTTGTTATGTACTTATAAAATATGTTTTACTCATCTTATATCTTTGGCATAGTGTGTTTATGTATGGTTGGGGATCGCATCTATGCCTATTATCATTGTTTTTTATGGTAACTGACTGGTTACATTACACGACTTTTACATTACCCGTGCCTTTTGAGAACCTATCCTCGAGTTGTTCCAAGAGGTGAGTGTACCTGAAAGCCTCCTCCTTCTTTAACCTTTCCTGCGCCAAGTGCAATTGGCTGTCATCATCTTCTTCTCCCATCTGCATGTATTCTGTTTTGTCCCGGCTTCTCATTAGCCCTCTACTTTCCAACTCGTCCCTCCACCTCTTCAACTTCTCCACTTCCTCTCTGGTCTCCGCCACCAAGGTTATGTCTCCGCCACCAAGGCTATGTCATCAGCAAATAACATAGTCCATGGGGCCTCCTGCAGTACGTCCATCACTATCACATCCATGACCAGGCTTAAAAGGTATGGACTCAATGCCAACCCCTGATGTAGTCCAACTGTCTCTGGGAACTTATCCATCACCCTGGCCGCTGTCCTCACCTGTGTGTATGCATCTCTGTACATATCCTGGCACACCCTCACATACTTTTCTGGCATTCCCTTCTCAATCATGCACCTCCACTCTTCCTACCTTGGTACTCAATCGTAAGCTTTTTTTGCAAGTCTGAGCTTCTGTTATATCCGTACATTCTCTCAGTCTTTTGTCCATTACTCTCTCATATATCCTCATAGTATGGCTCATAAGCTTAATCCCTCTATACTTTTCAAATGCTTGGCAAATGATCTCGTACATGATCCCGACTCCCAGGGTGCCCAGTTCTTTCCAAGCCTCAACAGGTATCTCATCTGGTCCAATTGCTTTCCTGTTCTCCATTCTTCCAATTGCTTCCTTCACCTCTTGCACCCTAATATCTTCCACCTCCACCTCATTTGGCTGTCCATACTTTATAATTTGGCTTGGGTTTTCTACATTTAGCAATGTCTCAAAATAGCTCTTCTATCTCTGTTTGATATCCTGCTCTTCACACAAAACTCTTCCCTGTTCATCTTTAATATGCTTCATATGTACCAAGTCTTTAGTAGCCTTATTCCTTTGCTTTGCTATACTGAACACTCTCTTTTGTCCATGTTTAGTGTCCAGATCTTCATAAGAATATTGTGGACTCTCTGCTTTCGCTACCGCTACCGCCCTCTTAGCATTCTTCTTTGCCACTTTGTACTGTTCTTGATCTTCTGCATTTCCCTTTGCATCGTACCTTTTTTTTGCCACCTTTTTAACGCGAATCTTAGCCTGTACCTCTGGTGTGCACCCCCAGTTTTCTTTATCTTGCAGTGTTCTCTTTGCTGATGTTTTCCCCAGCTCTTGTTCCCCAGCCTCTCTCACAATTCTTCCAACGTCGTCCCAGCCTCTGTCTCTCACATATGTTGTCAATTTTTTACTTACTGCTCCCTAAAGGCTAATTTACTTTCCTCCTCCTTTATCTTCCACCATTTTGTTTTCACCATCTTTTGCACTATTCTTCTCATCCTTCGGACTAATATAAGGTCTGCTACCACCAGGCTATGCTGCGGAGCCACACTTTGTCCCTTGATTACTTTACAATTTATGATTTCCTTTTTACCTTTCCTCCTACACAAGAAACAGGTCAATCTGGCTTTTCTATTTCCACTGCTGTAGGTGAACATCTGTGCTTCCCTTTTCTTAAAGAAGGTGTTAACAATGACCAGGTCAAATGCCATTGCAAATTCAATTATCTGTTCTCCTTCTTAATTTCTTTCTCCTTCTCCCCATCCTCCATGCACTCTCTGAATGTTTGCATTGTCTTGTCCTATGTGGTCATTTAGATCACCTCCCAGCACTATCCTCTCATTTTCTGGCACTGCCCTTATCAAGCTGTCCATCTGTCTCCAGAACTCCTCTTTTTCCTCCGCTGGGCATCCTCTTTGTGGGGCATTGCCTGATATAACAGTGATTGTCATGCCGTTGTCTGCCACTTTTATTTTAATGATTCTGTCATTCAATCTCAAAAGTTCTATAACACTTTCTTGCCATCTCCTGTTCAGTATCACTCCTACACCATTCCTACCTCCTGCACCTGATCCACTGAATATCATCTTATATTCTTTCCCAAGTGGTTTACCTTATTTCCTCTCCACCTCGTCTCTTGTATACAGCAGATCTCTACCCTCCAACTTTCCAGTATGTCTACAAATTCTCTTCCTCTCCTTGGTTATGTACTTGTAAAGTGTGTTTTGCTTAGCTTTTATTTTTAAGTATAGTGTGTTTATACTGGAGGTATGGAAGAGTCTTGGAGAGGAAGGCATAGATATCTTGTGGGACTTAATGCAAAAGATCTTTAGTCAGGAAAAGATGCCAGAGGAGTGGAGAGGAAGCCTAATCATCACAATCTATAAAGGGAAGGGAGACATTCAGGAGTGTGGAAACTATAGAGGTATAAAGTTGTTAAGTCATCCTATGAAGATATGGGGGAAGATCATAGAGAGGAGACTCAGAGAGGAAACGTCACTGGGGATGAACAGTTTGGCTTCATGCCTAGAAGAGGGACAGTGGATGCCATAGTTGCCTTGAGACAAATGATGGAAAAGCATCGGGAGAAACAGAATGGACTGCATATGGTCTTTATTGACCTGGAAAGGCATATGATCGAATACCACGTCAAGAGGTGTGGAGGTGTATTAGAGAAAAGGGAATCCCAGAGAAATATGTAAGAATCATCCAAGCTATGTATGAGAGGGCAGAGGCAAATGTTATGAGCGGTTTGGGCTTGACGAAAAGTCTCTCAGTAAATGTTGGTCTGCTTTGAGTCCATATCTATTTGACCTAGTCTTGGATGTAGTAACCCAGGGTATTAGAGATCAGTCACCATGGTGTATGCTCTTTGCAGATGACATTGTACTGTGTAGCAACAGTCGAGAGGTAGTGGAGGAGAAGCTTAGGGAGTGGAGAAGAGTGATGGGGGATAGAGGACTGAGAATCAGCAGAAAGAAGACAGAGTACTTGAGGTTGAGAGATGAGGATGGGAAGGTCAATTTGCAGGGGGAGGTGTTGAAAAGAGTTCAAAGTTCAAGTATTTGGGATCAACAGTAGCAGAGGATTGTGACCTAGAGCAGAAATAACCCACAGAATACAAGCGGGATGGAAGAGCTGGAAGAAAGTGTCTGGGGTGCTGTGTGACAGGAGAATAAGGATTAAGTTGAGGGGTAAAGTGCATAAGACAGTTGTGAGACCTGCGATGATGTATGGAGCAGAGACATGGGCAATAAAGAAGACACAAGAGAAAAAACTGGATGTGAAAGAGATGAGGATGTTGAGATGGATGTGTGGAGTGACAAGAAGCGATAAGATCAGAAACGAGGTAATTAGAGGTACCTCAAAAGTTAGAGAAATATCAGATAAGATACAAGAAAGTAGACTAAGATGGTATGGTCATGTTGTTAGGAGGGATGAACAGTATGTTGGGAGGAGGGTGATGGAAATGGATATTCAGGGTAGGAGAGGGAGGGGGAGACCAAAGCGTAGGTGGATGGATTGCATCAATGACTACCTGAGGTCTAAAGTTTTGTTGGGTGATGAGGTATGGGACAGGAACAGATGGAGAACACTGACCAGAAACATCGACCCCACATAAAAGTGGGAAAAGATGTAGACGAAGAAGAAGAAGAAGAAGAAGAAGTGTGTTTATACACGCTTGTGGAATGCATCTTTGTATATTAACATTATTCCTTATTGAAATAGATGTTTGAATTACTCAAAATTTTAATTACACGAGCCCATTGAGAAACTATCCTTGCGTTATTTCGAGAGGTGATTGTACGTCTGTTTTAAACAGACTTAAGTTTTTTAATTATTACTGGGAATGTTTGGAAGGTTCCTTCTGGAGATTATTTTATTTTGTTTCTTGTTGCAAGTATACCAGTTTGGTGATGTGTTAAATAAAGCTCGGAAGTTACCAAGTGTTTAATCATAACATATACACAATCCTGAGAGAAATTACAAAGAAAAAGAAACATAAACATTAGTTAAAGATATGTGAGGAAGTATTACTCTCTTGCATGGCCCTCTACTCTAAATCCTACTACAACCATGTGGGATATACAAAGTTTTTTCTCCTAGGGGTATTGACCTTTAGATGTATGTATCCTACAGGATCTGCCTCTTGGATTTAATTAAATTGATATTCAGAGATTTTTCCCTTTGCAGGTCCTCAACTCCCAATTCCAACCTTGCTGGATAAATGAGCACAAAGGATATCCCCCATTCCCAAGGATATTTGCCTTTAAATATACAGTACATACCTCATAGGATCTACCATAAGTATTATTTTAGGCCTCAGTAGAATATTGGCATTGGTTAAACCTCATTCAGGGTATGAAATTATGAATTACATTGTTCGTCTAAAGCTCTCCCTCAGTTATTAGGCTGTGGTCTGTCTGATTTGTTTGCAACTAATAATGAGCCACAGGGTACAGGAATTAAAAGGCCTCAGTCCATGAAAATTGTTTGCAACCAATAATGAGACAGAGGGGGTATCCATCATTGTAGAATGTCTGGTGGCCCTTTAATACCCTCATGGAATGTTGTTCCCTCCCCTGAAGCATGCCCTAGGCTGCTCTCTCATATTAGTGTATCAGAGTGGGCTCAGTTAGAGAGGAAGAGATAAACAGACTACTCTTGGGCTATTTCACCTATAGAGCGTAAGTTGGATATGAGAGGAGGATTTTTTTTTCAGTGGGAAGATAACCATTCTCTTTGCTCTTATTTACTTGGAAAGAGTTGATTATGTGGGTGTTGGAGCACTGGAAGACCCAGACTTATCTGTGGCAACAAATATATTGTGTGGTTACTGGCGACATGGACACAGACGAGACTGAGGGGGAAGGGGATCTCCACGAATTGCTGATAGAATAGTTTCTTAGGCAGTGCAAGGAACCAGCCTGGTTTCCTTTAGGCCCCATTGATCAAAGGAAAAAATCCCGAGAGGAGTGAAGTAGGAGAAAAGTGTTCCTTAATGTTCAGCTATGTCTCCTAGTACAGAATCTCATCGCACTGATAATGCTATTCTAACTAGCAGAGTGTTTTCTTAGCATCATGGATGAGACTCTGCAGAGTTGCCCTGTCTTTGTAGGACATCCCCAGTACTGTATCTGAAAATGATGTCAAATAGAGATGCAATATATACCCAAAGGGAGAAATGAACAATTGGGCAAAGCAATGCACCAAATGGGGAATTCATTGCACCTCTCTGGTTGCAGCCTGATAACAATGGGATTCAATCAGGTCCTCAAAGATAATGAAAGTCACAAGCCATTAATTACCAAATGACCCGTGTGAGGAATTTATTTTAATTTTTCAAGGAAATTTTCACATGGAGTGCCTTCCTCTTAATCAGGGTATTCAGAATCCTGAGACAAATTTCACCCTTCAGATAGGAAAAGATTTGGGGTTAGCCATCTGAACTCTTCTGCCATGGCCCATAGTATTAGTCACTTATTGTGATTCTACAGCTGAAGGGTATTTTGGGCTTAAATAGGACTGTCCAGGACAGGTATATGTTAAGTCTTCCTTCAGTGACGGTTCTTTTACTATACCTACATCAACACCAAATATTCTTGGATATTCGTTAAACATCTCTTATTTTCCCTTCACATCTGACAAGTCACAACACTCCCCATCTGTTTCTCTTCACTTTCTGTTTGTTCGTGCCCAGGCCCAATGAGGGCAGATTTTTTTCCCCGTCCTGGTGTCACAATCATAAACAAAAAAATAGTGAAAGAAACTATCATGATGTGGAAGCCATTATGGGAGAAATAGAGATCAAAAGATATTGAACTTGTGTTTATTGTGTGAACTTCGTGAAGCACACCGGGAAATGAGAGAGATCTCCTTCCCCTGAGTTTGAGGCTCAGGAAATATGTCATCAGTCTGGAAAGGTCGACAGGGGAGATGAAAAAAGCTAGGAATGCCAAAAAGTATTCTTCTTCAGACTTCATACCCGGAATTGTTACCTTTGCAACAAAAACCTTGGAGTAGCCAACCGTCTTCCTATAACTCTCTACTCTTAACATATGCATTGCCTGCAGCAAGTTCAGAATATTCATAAGGTAATGTCATTTTCAAATATCTCCATCCTCAGAAAATTTTGGAAAAGAACATTCAAATGGCTGTTTATTTGGAAGATTAGCTAGGAGTGGATAAGTTGGAAGGATCATGCAGTGTTGGAACAGGAGATGCTAAGGACGGAGGCAAGGGGGGTATCCATAGCTTACTAATATACCACGAGAACTCTCGGTTGCTACCCTCTAGGGGCTTCAATTGGCTGGATATTCAGAATAATCCGCTTTCATTTGCAGTAGAAGATATATTAAAGGCACATTATTACAAATGACTGCCTATTTGACCTCACACCTAAAGCTACTCCCATTGCAGATCCCCCTGGGAACTGCTGCTAGCAGCACAGTTCCCAGTATACCATCACTTCCTCTTTACACATTGATGAATATCAATTGTGTCTGAAGAGGACTGTTGCTCGGTTGCAAAATAGTGTTTTACGTTGTGTTTCATTAAAAGCAATTATCTGTATCATATGTATGATTACCTAATTATGATTACCTGATTGCACTTATGGGAAAGAGCCTTGTGCTCGTAACTTCCCATCTCACCATCGTTTCTATTTTCATACGCGATTATATTTATCATATATGTACTTAAAACTATAAATAATGTAGCATTAACTACCTCCTCGCTTAGCAAATTCCAATCATCAACTATTCTTACACTAAAAAAGTACTTCCTTACATCTTGCCAAGAAGTTTCTTACAATGCTTCAATCTATAACCACTAGTTCTAAAGCCAGCCATACCAAAATATCAATCTCTAGCGACTAAACCAAAATTATGAGTGAATTTAAAAACCGTCACCATATCCAACTCATTCTTCCAGCTTTGAGTGATGGCATGTCTAATTTCTTCAGCCTCTCCTCATAGCTTAGACTGCGTAGTTTTGGCACCAGCATTGTTAAAAGTCTTTGAACTTTTTCAGCTTATTTATGTGAATTTTCAAGTGTAGATTCCAAAGGAGGCTCCATATTCAAGCTTTGTCCTCACATAAGTTACAAAAATATTTCTGAATATTTTCTTGTCCATCTGTCTGCAGGCTACCCTTATATTTGCTAAGAGAGCATACGCAGTTCTTACTATGCCATTTACATGCATTTCCAGAGACAAATCTACCAATATGTTTACCCTAGATATCTCTCATTCTCCGTTTCTTAAAGTTCTGCACCTGTTATTGAGCATCCAAACTTGGGTCTTCTTGCACTTGTACCCATTCTCATTACCTTACATTTTGAAGGACTAAATTTATTAGCCAATTTTCTGACCACTCATGCAGACTATTTGGGTCTTCCTTAAGTTCTCTACCATTGTTCTCGTGTCTTACTTTCTTCACGATCTTTGCATCATCCGCAAACATATTCAAGAATGAATTTACAGACTCTGGTAGGTAATTTACTTATACAAGGAACAAAAAACTTCCTTAAAACTGAACCCTGTGGAACCCCACTACTAACCCTTCTCCAGTCAGACACTGAGTGTCTTACTCTAACCCTCTGTTCCCTTCCTGCTAAGTAAGTTTTTACATTCAATGACATTTCCACCTATTCTAGCCATTACTTGCAGTTTCTTAATAAGCCTCCTGTGTGGGACAGTTTCAAATGACTACTGAAATTCTAAGGATATGCAATCTTCCAAGCCCTCTCTTTCCTGTAAGATCTGGCTTACCTCAACAAAAAATTCTAATAAGTTTGTTTCTGTTGATCTTCCTTCTCTGAAGCCATGTTGTCTCACTGACAAAAAATTGCAGGATTCCAAATGAAGAGAGATACTTTCTCAGTAGTTTTTTCCATAAGTTTACAAACTATGGTAGTGAACGAAACAGGCATATAGTTTAAAAAAGTATCACTCCTTCCCTTTATGAAGTTAGGTACCACATTCGCTTGTTTCCAGCGTCTTGGAATTTCCCCAAATTCCAGTGAATTTTCATATATGGTTTAGCGCATTCCGAAGTATGTCAAAGGATTTGTCATGAGGACCTGTAGCTTTATTAGCATCTAACTCCATCAGTGCTTTGCATACCTCTGTAGCTGAACAAATGATGTTCTCTAATACCAGCTCATGATCTCTTATCTCTGCAATTTGAGGGTGTGGGGTATATTTCTACTGTAAATATTGACTGACACTCATTGTTCAGTTTTTTGAAGAATTCTTCATCTGTCTCAGTGATGCTCCATCTCCCCTATTTAACATTAAAGCCTGCTCTTTGACCTTCAATTTTCCTCAGATAAGCCTTTGGAAAACTTTGGGATTTTCTTTAGCATTTCTGGTAATATCCCTCTCATAATACCTCTCTGCCTCTCTTTTCTTTTACTGAGGTAATCATTTCTTGCTCTTTTGTAATTCTGCCAGGCATTTATGTTTTTCCCCTCCCATGCCTATTCCAGTATATGTCTCTCTGCTCCTTAGCTCTCTTACCTTCATTATAGAACCACATTTCTCAGGTATGAATAACTATTTTGGTGGAGGGTATGCAACAAGTAACTATTTTCCCATGTTCCTCACAAAAGATTTCGTACATCTCTTGTACATATCTGTTGTTAAATAAGGTCATCCAGTCAATAACTGCAGAAAGGTAATTAATTTTGTTGTATTCTCCTTTCAGATACTTCCTACTTGTGTCCTCAGTGCCCCTACTTTCAGGCAGGACATTTTCGATTATATACTCCATCAACAACACACAGTGGTCACTTTTTCAGATTGGTGGTTCATACTCAATTTTGTTAGTATCCAACACATTATCTGTGAATACTAAATCAAGCAGTGATATCTCATCACCACCCCTGGGCCTATTTTATTCCAGTACATGTTGGTGCAGGAAATATCATTGTACCCAATCTAGGAATCTTGCCCAAAAATAATTCTCCCACTGTGTGGGGTAAAGATTAGTCCAATCTATCTATGATTAAAATCTTGCATAATCAGAATCCTACACTATCTCTCCTGGTACCTGGTACCTATGTGACCTCCCTCATAAACCTTAGCCTTTGTTGATTCCTTGGAGGGTTATACACACCAGCTATTATAATGCTCTTTGAATCAGTATTAATGAGTGCAACAAGAAATCCTTGAACTCACTTTCTATGGCAAAATTTATTTTTTTCAGCCTGAATCCTCTCACTTATGAGCAATGCTATCCCTCTACCAGTCCTCTCGGATCTTGCAACCCTTAACCTCTTAGGGTTAGTTTACTTCACTTGACTAGTAAAGAAACAGTGGGAGGATGATACCATATGGCATTTAAAATCCGTGGCTTTTTTTTTTAAACAAAGTAGGTTCCAGAACACCTGCTAAGGCATGCAGTTTTCTGGTGTTATATGGCACCCAGCCCGGAAGGACGTTAGTGTGTAATTAAATGTAATTGAGGCAATATGTCTCAGCTGCCGGATTCTGATTTGGATTCTGGTACCCCTTATGAATATATTCATTGTTATTCAGGCTTTATATAATGATAACGTTTCTTTTGATAATGTCAAGGCTAGAACTAGGTATGAATCTGTTCTTATATTGTTTTTAATTATGTTAAACATGGTTGGATATATGATCCCCTGTCGTCTGAATATTCTACATTTAAATCTGACTTAAGCATGTATGATGATGTTATTTTGCATAGGGGGTCCTCGTTTAACATCAGGGTTCCATTCCTGACAGCTGACTTAAGTCGGATTTTGACGTAAGTTGGAACACACCTAAATTCGAACCTAGGTCCCCCAACCTATGTTAAAAATAAATCACTTAAAACCTTGGAAAAATATATAAGTTCTTAATCTATAATAAAAAAAATAATAAAACTAATCTTAATAGTATTGCTTACCTATAAAATGTATCACTGGCAAAATTACACTACAGTACAATGCATTATAGTTTACCTTTACTCGTGTGATTATCTTGCGCATTGGAAGGGGCATTGCAAGGGAGGGAGAGACTGGCTTATTCCAACACGGTTCACGACTTTAATTTTAATTTGCATGGCGATGGTTTTTCTTTTATTAGTGGCACTGCCATCATAACTAGCACTAACACACTTGGGAGGCATAATAATTTCAGTAACAAGCAAACACAACAAGAGAGCAGACGAAAAACACTAGGCACACTATGGAGGCCGGTAATTAACTGAGCGGTGTTTCTTCTATCTCTCCTAATGCCACATGACACACACCATGTTCTTACACAACACTCAACAAACTTTTTTGAATATAATCGTATTTACAGCTATTATGTTATCT
Source organism: Halocaridina rubra (assembly GCA_037179515.1). NCBI lineage: Eukaryota > Metazoa > Arthropoda > Malacostraca > Decapoda > Atyidae > Halocaridina > Halocaridina rubra. The sequence goes on along the minus strand of JAXCGZ010018942.1, from coordinate 129,940 downwards.
ATTTAAATTCAATATAATCATTCACTATAACCAAATATATAAAAAAAATATATAAATAAAGCCATTAACTTGATAAATATGAATACAGACGTGTTTGCTAACTTTGTATTCGTGTGTATTTCAAATAAAATCATATTTACAGCTGTTTGTTTTTTTTAATTCAAGATAATCCTTCAGTATAACCAAATATATGAGAAAATAAATCAAACACCGAATATCTTGGATATTCATTACACATGTCTTATTATCGCTTCACATCTGACTAGTCACAACACTCCCCATCTGTTTCTCTTTATGTTTTCTTCGTGCCCAGGCTTGATTAGGGTAGATTTATTATTTATTTTATTTTGGCCCGTCCTGGTGTCACAATCATAAAAAAAAATACATAAATAAAAAAAAAACATTAACTTGACAAATACGATTACAGCTGTTTGCTAACTTTGTATTCGTGTGTATTATGAATAAAATCATATTTACAGCTAATTTTTTTTAAATTCACTATAAGTCTTTAATATAACCAACTATATAAATAAGTAAATGAATAAAGCCATTAACTTGGTAAATATGAATACAGCAGTGCTGCTAGCGGAGTATCCCTCCGCCGTACTCACAAACAGTTTTGGCACGCGGTCTGAATTTACCACATCAGCAAGGAAGGTCAAAAAATTAATTCACTACTAATTTATTAATTACTTATTGGCCTCTGACGTAACAGCGAAACAACGTAACACGGAACGATGTTATACGAGGGATTACTGTAATTATATATCTGTTGATATGCATGTCCCATATTAGAAAAGTTACACGTTGGTCATAATGAAATAAGTGAAATGAAAGCAGAAGCTAGAAATTGGGTTTGGTGGCGTAAATTGGATCAGGACATCTCAAAAGTAACTAGGTTCATTTGAGCTTTGTTTTAAGAACTTTTAGACTCCACAGCCTGCATCATTATCATGGCCTGAAATAAATAAGTCTTGGAGCAAACTTTATATAAATTTTGCAGGTCCAACTGGGGATTTATTTTTCACTGATTGTAGATTAACACACAAAGTGATTACCTAATTGTGATTACCTAATTGTGTTTACGGGAAAGAGCCCAAAGCTCAAAGCCCAAAGCCCAAATCAACTATACCAGCAGTAACCTAAGTTAATGCATAATTTTTGTAATTTTGGTTTGCCATATATGACTGTACCTGACAATGCTCTTTATTTTGTTTCTCAACAGATGAAGTTTTTCCTGAGGAAGAATGGTATTAAACATATAACACCTGCACCATATAATCCTTCTTCTAATGGTTTAACCTAAATGGCAGTAAAGACAGTCAAAAAGGCCTTAATAAATTTACTGATAGAGATATTAATACCAAACTATGTAGATTTTTGTATCATTAAAGGTGATTTGTACATTCTGCCACATGTAAAGTTCCAGCTGAGTTAATGTTTAATCGTACTTTCAAATAGTTAGTAAAGAAAATAAAACCTCAAGAAAAGAGAGAAAAACACTGCAAAAAGATTATAAATATGAAAAGTTATAATGAAGATGATGCAGTCTTTATTAAAAATTATATTCAAGGAAAGCCCTGGTTAGAGGGTAGACTTCTAGATGTATTGGGTGTTCGTAACTATAAAGCACAGCTTAAAAACTTGGAAATATTATTTGGAAAACATTATAATCCAATAATTCCAGATACACTCCTTCCAGATCACAGGAATGTATTTTGACTCATAATAAGCAAAGTGATGATGGTAATTATTTTCCAATTTTCCCTTCTATTCTTCCTAAGGTTACTTACTTCAGATGGTGATCTCAATAATAAAGAAAATAACAGTGCTCAAGAATGAAGTTAATGTGAGAACTTCTGATTCTGATCAAACCATTCCTGTTCCCATTACAACGCCAGAACCAGTATCTTTTCGTAGGTCTGGTAGCATCGTAAAGCTCCCTGACCGCTTAAATTGGTAATCAGTATATGAAGTTCATATTCTTAAATTGTAGACTGATAAGCACAAGTGTTTTTGTATGGGAAAATTGGATGCAGAAATATTGATTTATTATTATAAACGCTTTTACACAGACATATGACAGTCGGGATAGTTTCTTTAAATAGTTTCTGTTTCATTATAAAGTATATAATTATCATATGCTATATAGATTTAAGTATTTATACTTTTTTTGCATCATTTATTATTGATTTGGTTTTGAACTTTTGTTGTTTTGGATTCGGTCTAGAGCTACGGAAAATAAAGACTAAGTTTTATTAGATGGGTATTAATTAATATCCCTTAACAACAATGACTCATTGTTTATCAGAGGTTTGCTATATGTCCCGGTTTTCCACATCGATAGCAGATGATGTCCGGTTTTGGCTCATTACATTCGCTTGCAATGTGTGGGCCTCCATACATGAAACATCGACCCCTGAGCCGATATGTCTCTTCCATTCTCCCACTCAGCATATCATGCTGGTTGTTGCGGGATCTACAAATTTTCTACTGCAGTCAATCCTTTTCTAGCTACTGCCAGTACCTCTTTACTTCCTCCTGTCGTCATGACTCTAGCTCTTGTTAACAAATCGTCCATACTCACTGAATCAATATCCTTTATCTGTTGTAATTCCACTGATGTTTGGTCCGGGGGTACAGTTACAAACCCTAACTTTACAGCTCTCTCCAGCTAACTCAGGTAATCTCCTTATTTCATTAGCAACTACACCTATTTGTTCCCTTAACCACCGCACCCTTTTAATCTTTCAAAAATCATCAAACATACCCTGTGCAAAAGCTTATTTCAATATATCCTTGATCTCAACAACATCTGACTGATCCCTCTCACCCATCTCCTGATTCAGTGCTAATGCATTCCCATCCAGAAACGACGGTATAAAGCTAGATAAATCTTTAATATTCGTCAGTTTTGCCACTAGTTCTGCCTTCATTAACCACAAAATAACATATCCCTCGCCATCATATGATTTCAGCATCTAAGCATGAAATTTACCCTTCGCTGCCATGACATTCAATAACCTATATAGCTTGCGAAATGAGGAAAAAAAAAAACGACAGAATATTCACCATTCACCTAGGAAATTGGTTCAGAAAATAAAAGATACAGTGCACTAATTAATGGAGTCCCTTATGAACAAGAAAACTGATCTAAGTAACCAAATATACCAAAATAAACCAAGAAAGCATCAGGCAGAATTCAACACGACTTCCAAATAATTCCCGTCTTTTGTATATCTCCTGCCAAAATGCTTAGATGCTCGACCCACCCCCATTCCCATCACTATGCCACCCACAGACCACTCATAGTTACTACTCGATCTTATAAACTCAGCAACAGCTTATAACTGTACGAAAGTTGGTGATCCAACACCAAACAAACATTAAAGATACCAAAAACATCAAACAATTAATATCTAACAATCACTACACCAATTTACACCACAATTTCATAATTCTATATCTTAGTGAAATCTCCTCCATGATATTACTTAAGCATACATCAACCACAGTATCACAGATTTACTACTAGAAACCTTAGTTTACATGACCAAGTATGAAGAAACAAGTATAGGCTAAACTACATTGATGAGTGCTTTTACATAATGGATAAAGAGTTTTGCTATCTACTCAAAGATTGGATTATTTAGGCTATAATCCAAATATTAGTTGGTCTGAGTGTGGTGTCCATGTCTATTTACAAAACTTGAAATTGAATGGTTCCCTAATATCTTGACAATTTAAGAAAGATGAAAAACTGCATCTCTTGAGAAATATTTTGCACCTTAAAACTATAAATTTCATATAGTTTTAGTTATAATTTTAGAAGAGGGGATCAACGGAATTTGAAGCCCCCAGCTACGCAGGACGTATTCTCCTAGGTAGGTGAGGTTAGGTTAGGTTAGGTTAGATTAGGATAAACCAGTTTTTTTACACTTTTCTTTGTAGTCTCCTCTTCTAAAAATTTACCTAGTTTTTGTATTTTGGGCACAGAATGTGCATAAAATCCCGAAAATAATGTTGGGCTTGTGAATGACCAATGTTCGACAACTCAGAAATCCTTCATATCGCTAAAGCAAATTATCATCATATTCTCGTACACTATAATCTACAAAGCATTGTAAAATACCAACATCTTTAAACAGACGCTTTTGTAATCAAAATTGCTAGTAAAGTTTCTAAACTTATTACAAATTTGAAGGAAAATGCAAATTTATCACATTCAGCCCGGCCATTCCGTGTTTAGTGACGTCACAGATGAAAGCAACTTGTACCTATCTTCTTGTTATTCTGGCATGTACAGTACACTAAGCTATTAAATTGTAGGTTCTTCGCGAAAGCATGTTCAATGGAAAGTAAAGAAGTGAAGAAATTCTATCTAGAACGTTTATTAAAGACAACGAACTAGTAACAGGGGAAAAAATGTCTCCACCACCACCAGGGATATTACCTCAGAGCTTAATGGGAATAAATTGAAAGTTAATGTTTCTTGCTTCAAAATTGCATTGGCAATAGTGACTATCAGGAATCATGAACCTTATTTTGAAAGTCTGACTTCCATTTGAGAATCTTTTCGTTATATGTCAAAAGATTAAATCAACTGATCACATCTCATACACCCGGCCATACTCTGCAAGAGGCTACATTTAATGATGCAAAATATTTGAAAAATCTGCAAAAAAAGCTTTATCGTTGGGGTTGATAGTATTTTGGCACTCAGTGGTCTCGTAAATCCAATATGTATTATGTTTAAATCAAGGACTGGTAATAAGTTGACAAAATGATCGATGAGAGAGAGAGAGAGAGAGAGAGAGAGAGAGAGAGAGAGAGAGAGAGAGAGAGAGAGAGAGAGAGAGAGAGAGAGAGAGAGAGAGGTTTTCTTAATGATATTTCCATCATTACAAATCCATAAGCAACAGTGACAGCAAACATCAGTAGTTTATATGGTTTACTCTTAACGAGTTATAGTCACGAGTTGTTGGCCTCTGCTGAATATTGACATATGAAATCAGCATATGCAAAAGATGACTGTAACGACGAGGTCACGTGGCGAGGGATTACCTAATTGTGTTTACGGGAAAGAGCCCAAAGCTCGTATCTTCCCGTCTCCCGATCGGTTCCATTTTATACTTCGTGATACTTATCATACCTGTCCTTAAAACTATTGATTGACATAGCATTAACTACCTCCTCGCTTAGCGAATTCCAATTATCAACTACTCTTACATTGAAAAAGTATTTCCTTACATCGTGCAAACAAGTTTTCTTACGAAGCTTCAAACTATAACATCTAGTTCTAGAGCCTGCCATATCAAAATATTGATCCCTATCCACGCTATCATAACCATGAAGGAATTTAAATTCTGTCACCATATCCCCCTTCAATCTTCTAGCTTCGAGTGATGGTAAGTCTAATTCCCTCAGCCTCTCATCATAACTGAATTTGCATATTTCTGGCACCAGTTTCGTGGCAAGTCTTTGAACTTTTTCAAGCTTAGCTATGTGCCTTTTCAAGTGCGGATTTCAAAAGGGGGCTGCATATTCGAGTTTGGGCCTCACATAGTTTACATAAATATTTCTGAACATTTCCTTGTCCATGTGCCTGAAGGCTACCCTTACATTTGATAAGAATGCATATGTTGCCCTTACTATGCCATTTATATGTATTTCTGGAGACAAATCTGTTAGTATGTTTACCCCTACATCTCTCTCATTTTCTGTCTCTTGAAGTTGTATTCCAGCCACCGAGTAGTCAAGCTTGGGCCTTCTTGCACTTGTACCCATTCTCATTAACTTACATTTTGAAGTATTGAATTTCATTAGCCACTTTTCTGACCACTCGTGCAGACTATTTAGATCTTCCTGAAGTTCTCTACCATTGTTCTCGTTTCCTACTTTCTTCACAATCTTTGCATCATCTGCAAACATATTCATGAATGAATTTACAGACTCTGGTAGGTCATTTACATATACAAGGAACAAAACTGTTACGTGGCTTCTGCAGTGGGGGAGAGATGCAACTCGCCAACTCATCAGAGTAGTGATGAAAGTAGTAGCGACAGAAAAGAGAAAGGGACGATATTTTATGACGAAGAGAGAGAGAATCCAGATTAGAAGTAAGAGAAGGATCATTACTGAGTCTGACTGCCTTAAATTCAACTCTATCAAGGATATAAGTATAAGAAGAAGCACCCCAAATGTGTGAATAATATTCTAAGCAGGGATGGATAAGGCCTTTATTAATTTTAAGCAACTGCAAAGAGGAAGAGTAATGACGAAAATGAAACAGAACCCCCAATTTATTGGATGCAGATTTAGAAATTTGGATTATGTGATTCCTCCAAGACAAGTTAGAGGCTATATGGATTCCTATCATGTTGATAGAATTGAGAGGGTAAATTTCGTTAGCTTTGAAGACAATAGGGCTATCAGTGGGAAGACTTAAGCCACTCACTGTGGTGTACATTGAAGTCCCCAATATAAAGAACTTTAGCATGTGGTGTGAAGATAGCAAGGACTCATGGCAAGAGGACACATATTCAAAGAATGACATAAAGTCAGTAGAACTTGGAGAACAGTAGCAGAAGCAAAGGAATATAGAGGTAGTGGTTAAATGGATTTTTAGCCAGAGAATATCAAAGTCAGGAGATTTAAGGTCCATGAGCCTTGCAATAGGAGTGTTAGTGTTGCAGTAGGCAGACCCCACCTTTGAATTGAAAACAAGAATACAGGTTATAGTGAGAGATATGAAATGGGTCGATGGAAGCATAACTAGACTGCTGGGTTTAAGATAGGAGAAGGAGGTTAGGGAGGAAAGTACCCAAGTGCTGTTTCACAGACGAAAGATAAGAGCTTAGGCCATCAATGTTTTTGAAGAGTGAAAGAAGCAGATCTACTAGGAGTGCAAGGTTATGGGCAGAACCATTACTACCACTAGGTGTGTCTTCCCTCAAGCCAGTAGTGGGGTCAGCAAGATCCCTGGAGATTCTTAGCACCCCTCTATGCTGGGTATTGGGGGCCATAAGCTGTGGACCTTCCATAAATATAGCAAATGAGGAGAAAATGAGGAAAAAGAAACAGATATGGGGAGTGTTGTGACCTGTCAAATGTAATGGGATAGTAAGAAATATGTAACTAATAGGGCAGAATATTTGGATAATAGGTTGGCCATGGCACCAGTCGCCCGTTGAAAGACTACGACTCAAGGTATTAGGATGCAACTAGGACTGGTCCAGACAGTTCCAGGTTGAGTCTTCCTTCAGGACAGTTCTTTCCTCATGCCTACATCTACACTGAATATTCTGGCATATTCATTACACATCTCTTGCTATTCCATTACATTTGACAAGTCACAACATTCTGCACATCTGTCTCTTTTACTTTCCTCACATATTGTCATTATTTATGGAAGGTTCACAACTATTGGCCCTCAGTACCCAGCATAGTGGGGTGCGAAGAATCTCCGGGCATCGTGTTGACTCTACCATTGGCTTGAGGGCAGACACGCCTGGTGGTAGTAATGGTTCTGCTCTTAACCTTGCACCTCCCAATAGATCTGCTTCTTTCACTCTTCACTATTCAAACATTTGTGGGCTGAACTCTAATCTTTCGTCTGTGGAACAGCACTTGGGCACTTTCCTCCCTAACCTCCTCCTCCTATCTGAAACCCAGTTGTCTATACATGCTTCCACTGACCCTTTCCAAATCTCCCACTATAATCTGTATAATCGTTTTTGTTCCAAAGGTGGAATCTTTGCTTACTGCAACATTAACACTCCTACTGTGAGGCTCAAGGACCTTGAATCTCCTGACTTTGATGTTCTCTGGCTAAAAGTCTATCTCTCCACTACCACTATCATCCTTTGCTTCTGCTACTGTTCTCCAAACTCCACCGAGTTTGTGTCTTTCTTTGAATATCTCTCCTCGTGCCATGAGTCCTTGCTATCTTCTCACCCACATGCCGAAGTTCTCTACATTGGAGACTTCAATGTACACCACAGTGAGTGGCTTCATTCTTCTCACACTGATGTGGGAGGAAGCGAGGCTCTTGCTTTCTCTATTACTCACGATCTGGAGCAAATTATCAAACATCCTACTCGTGTTCCTGATCGTCACGAACATGCTGCAAACACCCTTGACCTATTTTTTACTTCTAACCCTTCAAACTACTCTTATTCTGTGCTTTCCCCTCTTGGTAAATCTGACCACTCCATGATCTCTGTCTCTTCCATTTTCGCTCCCCCTCCACAATCCCTCCTACTCAACGCTGTCTTTGGCACTTCGAGCGAACTCAATATGAAAATTTGCGTAACTTTCTCTTTGACTTTCCATGGGATGACTACTGGTTTCGGTCCCGCAATCCTGATCGGGTAGCTGTAAAAGTTGCCGAGATCATGACCGCGGGAGTGGAGGCGTACATCCCCTCTTCTACAAAAACTTTCTCTCCCCCTAACCCTTGGTTTGACCGTGCCTGTTCCATGGCTATCCAGGCTAGGAATCAGGCTCACCGATCTTACCAAGCCTCTCCTTCCGATTTAACTCGCTCTGCTTTTATTATAGCTAGGAATCGCTGTACAGCTCAGATTCGAAGGTCTATGGCTTCCTTTATAAGAAGGAAAGTTGATGACCTTAACTCCTCTCCCACTGACAAATGCTTCTGGTCCTTAGCCAAAAACCTCTCCAAAAACTTCTGTAACTCAAGCTTTCCCCCTCTCATTCATTCTGATGGTTCTATAGCTTGCTCTCCCACTGACAAAGCCACTCTCTTTGGCTCTCATTTTTCTGCCAACTCTTCTATCAACGATTCCAGCGCACCTGTTCCTCAGTCTTTTCCCCTCTTTAACCCTATGCCCTCCCTTATCCTTTCTTCACGCAAAGTTCATAAGGTTCTTCGCTCACTAAAGACAAACAAGGCATCTGGTCCCGATGGTATCCCTGCAAGTATCCTTAAGGAGTTTGCAGATGAACTGGCTCCCATGCTTTGCTGTCTTTTTCGCCTCATTCTGCCAACCAGTATCTATCCTTAATCTTGGAAGCATGCTCTAGTTCAACCTGTTCCTAAGAAGGGTGACCGCTCTATTCCTTCTAACTACCGACCTATTGCTCTAACCTCCTCTGTTGCTAAAGTTTTCGAAACTTTGCTCAATGCTCACTTCTTGAAACAACTTGAATCTAACTCACTTATCTCCGATTATCAGTACGGCTACCGCAAGGCAAGATCCACTGGTGATCTCCTGTCCTATCTTATTCATGTATGGTCATCTTCTCTGAGGAACTACGGGGAATCCTTTGTCGTCGCCCTTGATATCTCTAAGGCTTTTGACAGAGTCTGGCACAAGGCTCTGTTGGCCAAACTCCCTGCCTATGGCTTTAGCCCTTCTTTCTGTTCTCTGATTTTCCAGTTTTCTTACTGACCGTTCTATATCTGTAGTTGTTGATGGCACGACATCTAGCCTTTTCTCTGTTTCCAGTGGTGTTCCACAGGGCTCTGTTCTTTCACCTACTCTCTTCCTTCTCTTCATCAATGATCTTCTACAATCCCCATCTTCCTCTCTTCTTCATGCCTTTGCCGATGATTCTGCCCTTCACTTTTCCTCTGCCTTCTCTTCACAACCTTCATCTGTTACTCGTAACCAATCTTGTATCACTCTTTCTTCTACTCTTAACTCCGATTTGCAGAGAGTATCTGAATGAGGCACTCGAAATTTAGTTAAATTCAATGCCTCCAAGACACAGTTTCTGGCTATCTCTTTATCTTCTTCTCCTCCTGATAACCCTATTGTCTTCGAAACTAATGAAATTTACCCTCTTAACTCTATCAATATATTAGGAATCCATATAGCCTCTAACTTGTCTTGGAGGAATCACATAATCCAAATTTCTAAATCTTCATCCAAAAAATTGGGGGTTTTGTTTCGTTTTCATTATTACTTTTCCTCATTGCAGTTACTTAAAATTTACAAAGGTCTTATTCGCCCTTGCTTAGAATACTGCTCACACATCTGGGTGCTTCTTTCTTTACTTATCTTCTTGATAGGGTTCAATTTAAGGCAGTCAGACTCATTAATGATCCTTCTCTTACTTCTAACCTGGATTCTCTCCCTGTTCGCCGTAAGGTATCTTCCCTTTCGCTTTTCTATCGCTACTACTTCCATCGCTGCTCTGATGAGTTGGCGAGTTGCATCCCTCCTCCACTGCCGAGGCCGCGTAACACTCGCCAAGCGGCCTCATCTCACAGGTACTGTGTGGAGATTTGTAGCTCGCGGATTGGTCGGTGCAGCGACTGCTTCTTCCCATCTACCTCCAGACTCTGGAACTCTCTTCCTCCTTCTGTCTTTCCTAATTCTTATGACCTTTCATCCTTCAAAAAGCAGATCTATCGTCATCTCAGAGCCTAGTCCTCCATATCTCTGGGTCCTCTTTACTTTGACTGTTCTTTTCTGTCTGTCGTTTTCCTTTGTGTGACATTACCTCATCTCTGCCTTGCCATTAACCTTTTTCTTTTCCTTCATCTTGGTATTTTCTCGTGCCCGGGCCTTTAAAAAAAAAACAAAAAAAAGATGTAGCGATAAGGAGAGAACCATCCTGAAGGAAGATTCATCCCAGAGCTGTCTCGACCAGCCGTAGCTAAATCCGTCATACCTTCAGTTGTAGTCTTTCAATGGGCAGCTGGTACCATGGCTAACCTAGTATATATATATATATATATATATATATATATATATATATATATATATATATATATATATATATATATATATATATATATATATATATATATATATATATATATATATATATATATATATATATATATATATATATATATATATATATATATATATATATATATATATATATATATATATATATATATACCGGTATATATGTATATATATATATATATATATATATATATATATATATATATATATATATATATATATATATATATATATAAGAGTGGAAACGATTAAAGAAATAATTTCTAAACATGAAAATGGGGTTCGAGTGTCCAATCTCACCACGCAGTACAACATGGCGAAATCTACCATCTTTACTATTTTAGAGAATAAAGAGATCTTAATAGCGGCTGACATGGGTAAGGGAGTAAAAATATTAACGAAGATAAGGTCACAATTAACATAAGAGGTAGAAAAATTATTGTTGTTGTGGATAAATGAAAAACAGCTGGTTGGAGAAAGTATTACCGAGGCCATAATTTGCACTAAGGCTTTGCAAATCCACCATGATTTAGTAGCGAACTCTCCAAGTTCTAGTGGCGTTAAAGTTGAGCAATTTAAAGCCAGCAGAAGCTGGTTTGAATACTTTTGTCGACGGACTGGGATTCATAACGTTATTAGACATGGAGAGGCGGCTAGTTCGGACCAAAAAGCAGCGGATTCTTACATGAAGGAATTAGCTAAATTTGTCAAAAATGAAGGTTATATCCTGCAACAAGTTTTTAATTGTGATGAAACGGGACTTTTTAGGAAGAAAATGCCCAAAAGAACATATATAACCCAAGAGGAGAAGTCACTGCCTGGCCACAAACCAATGAAAGACAGGCTAAAACTTTTATTGTGCGCTAATGCTAATGGGGACTGTAAGATCAAGCCTCTTTTAGTTTATTGTAGGGAGGTTGTTGTTAAGTTTCTGTTTTACTAAGGAGACTCAAAGTACTGAACTCATTTATTAATTTTGTAAATTACCCATGCTACCACTACTCGGTCAAATGAAACTCAGAATTAAACTTTCTTTTAATTTTGGAAATGCAATGACACATTAAAAAAAAAATGAATAAATCTTTGGAAAGCTAGAAAAGATTTTACCAGTTTCTTGAATTCCCCATTTGCTTGACCAACAAGCTTTTCTATACACTATCTCTCACCTTGTTTCTGCCAAATGAATTCCTGTGAAGACGCCACATAAAAAAGGTTTGAAGTAAGCAGGACTGCTGAGGTGAGATCTTGCCTCTGGGATGTTTGGCTGCCAATTGAGAGTGATCATGGGTCCCTCTTGGTGATATCATCATTCCTCCCCCCCGTAGGATGTATATTCAGAGCAGTAACTTATCATATAATATTCGAGGGCTACTGTAGTGGTGGTCCCTGGCAGGCAATTATGGAAGAGCTACAAGGGAAATACAGTATTTAAGTTGCAACGAGCAGAAGCAGATAAAAAAAAAAAAACGAGAAATTTTATGGACACAATAGGTTACTGGCGAATAATCTCCAGAACGTTCTTTGCATTGCAGGAAACGGAATTTTAACTCTTCAAATAATATCGAAGCTACTAAAACGTATCTAGACAGGCTAATGATATATCAGCAGGGTCAAATTTATAACAAAATTATTAGTAAGAGCAATTTTTATAATATAACAAAATTTATCAGCAAAGAATCTTATAATAAGAAAATTGCGAAAACATCGTATCTATGGCCTCGTTCATGAGAAAAAAGAAAGAGCAGAAAATTGAAATAGGAGGGAGATTTTATATTGGGATCATCTTTCTGCAAGTACAAGAATATTAAACAAGACACTCTAAAATAAAAATTGCAAATAATCATAATCTGCAATATGCAAGGAGTGAGATTTTCTTTTTTAGTAAGAAAAGAATAGACAGTTACTTGTTAGCTACATAACTAATAAGGCATCAACTACAGCCTCTGGTGAATTGAGCAAAACACTTTGTCACAAAGTCCCTTGCTAGAGAATACTGAATTAACAAAATTCTACTACAGAGGGCAAAATAAGAACAGAGGAAGTTATGGTGACTTCCGTGATTTTAAGATGGATGAGAGACCCTATTATGGGAAAAGAACAAATGAACAAAAAAAATGGGATCCACCACTGCAACATATCATACTATCAGTAAAGCGAACAATTCTTATTAAAAATCATTAAGTGACTTGCAAAGCATTAAAGGAATATGATCAAATTCAAATTTAAGGAAAATTAAAATCACAAATCAATATCAGAAAATATCAATATTTAAGTTTAAGAATTCTTCACATGCAATAAGGCAATAAAATAATATACAAAAAAAAATACAAGCTACTTTAAAGAAAACTTGAACCAAGTCATCATTAAGAGTGGCGACTGGATTCAAAACAGCTTCAACTATTCAATACTAAACTAAAAGTTTCCGCCATGTTCTGGCTTTCAGAGCCCAACAAAGGGATATATAAAACTACAATCAAAGAAATATTATTCATCTTCTTCCATGAGGAATAACGTTAATACACATGGATGCATTCCACAAGGGTGTATAAACATGCTATACTGAAGAAAACTAAGTAAAACCCATTTTACAAGCACATGACAAACTGAAATTCGTATGTAAGCTAAAATAAACAAGAACAGTATTAAAAATATTACCTTACCTTACCGCAGTGCCGTATCCGCTCGGACGTGGGCCACCATGGATCACCATGCTTCTGTCTGACTTTCCATGGTTATTTCTTGGATGTTACAAACTAGTTAGACAGGGGCTAACAGTACCAGCTTCCTAATTTGAGGGTAACGACCATCGACTTAGTAGATCAGCTAGGTCATTGTCCTTTCCATCAACATGTTGGGTAGTGAATTTGAAAAGATTCTGATAAAGTGCCCACCTTTTCAGCCAAGGATTCAGCTTGTCTGCAGTCTGTAAATATTGGGACGGTGGTCTATTCTCAGTGTAAAATGCCGGCTATACAGATGGACTTCAATTTTTTTATGGCCCAGTATGTAGCCAGAGCTTCCTTCTCCACAGTGGAATAAGTCCGCTCTGCATGGCGAAGCCTGCGGCTTGCATATCACACTGGAGCTACTTCTGCTGAGTTGTCTGACCAGGCTATCAAGAGCACGGCACCCTGGCCTTCATCGGAGGCGTCGATCTGCAAGATAAAAGGAAAATCGGGGTTTATTAGTTGTAATACTGCCTCACACGCCAATGCTTCTTGGAGCTTGAAAAATGCTCTCTCCGCCTCGTCTGTCCATTTGATAGGGGAGTTTTTATCTCACTTTGAGAAGGTCATTTGCTGCAGAGGGGCGGCGATAGTATTAAAGTGTGGATTGAACTATTGGTAGTAGCTGACACTGCCCAGGAATGATCTGAGTTGAGTGACAGTAGCAGGTTTCTCCATATCCTTAATAGCTTGCACCTTGTCCTTTAAAGGGGACATAACTCCTTCTCCGACCAAGTGAACGAGATACAATTGTGTGAAACCAATCTCGCATTTGGAAGGCTTTAAAAGAAGTCCATGCTGTTTCAGACAAGTGATAACTCTGCGAATAGTCGTAAGGTGCGATGACCAATTCTGAAAATGCACCAGTTTGTTGTCTGTAAAGCATGAAACATTGTCGAGGTCCTGCAATTCTGTTTTCATGAGTTGGCTGAAGCAGCCAGGGGCTTCACCATACCAAAAGGCATGAACATGGACTGGTAATGACTGTATTATGCGGAAAAGGCTGTTAGAGGCTTGGTAGTCTTGCTCAGCAGGACTTGCCAATTTGGACATGTAGCGGGCTCAGGAGAGTAACAAGAAAATATGATCGGTGTCAGCAATGGGCTCTCCCTCAAAGATGGTACGGGAGTTAAGCTTATGACAGTCAAGGCAGAACCTGTGACCGCCATCTTGCTTATGCACACCAAGGCAAAATGCTCTTTTCAACTATTCCGAGGTGGACCCAAGTGTCATGATCTTCCTTCAGCTGTACGGACAGCTGGTGGGGAAGGCCATAGGAATGCCAAAATGGCTCTGGGTCAGTCAATCTGATATGATGCCCAAGGGTAGCAGTAGTGACTGGGAGGTTCTTGAAGACATTCCCGTAGACCTCTAATAGCTTGTTAAGCTGTTCCCGTTAACTCTGTTGCAGTCTGGAGTTAATAATGCAATTACTCACACTTTCCTTTCGGTGTGTGGGAATGGCAGGATCCTTACCATCATCAACAGTTAAGGTTACGTCTTCAATTGTGAGGGCGGTGGCTGTGGCCAGAGGGGTTTCTTCCAAAAAAATCCAATCCCTCAAGTCTGTCTCCACCACAAGGGAGAAGTACTCCAATATAGGAGGTAAGGGGTGGCTATAATGGAGCACCTGTGTTGCTGCAGCTTCAGATGTAATGTTGCTGCTGAGGGCACCTATAGGGGTTGCTGAGAGTGCCAGCGCAGAATCCCTGTGGGCCTCTGGGTCATCACGATACAGTTTCAGCTGGTTAATGTGGTATTTCCGGATATTGCCATCAACATTTAACACGTAATTGTCTGGGGTCACACAGTGTACCATATGTACGGTCCTTTCCAGCATAGCATTAGCTTGCGAGTATCTATTGAAAGAAGTAACAGAGCTCGATCTCCAGGTGTCTGGGCACGATGCCGGGCACGCTTGTCAAAGAGGAGATTGGCAGTCTGCAGGTGACCCTTAATGGCTAATTGTGCAGTTTTCCAGGCTTTTTGAGATAGGACAAAAACTTCAAAATATACTCATAGACGTCCCTATCGATGGTAGGCGAGTCCCAACATTCTGCCAAGAATTCCACTGGGCCTCTGACCATATGATCATAAAATCAGCTCGAAAGGTGAGTATCCAATAGTGTTGTGGGACGTGTCTCTGAAGGAAAAAAGTGTAGTGTGGACGTACTTGTCCCACTGCCTGAGTATATCTATCACTAGCTTGCGCAAACATTGCTTCAGTGTCTCGTTATAGTGTCCACATGCTCAATTTGATTGTGCATGATAAACACTCATTCGAAAGTGCTTCATTGCTAAGAGATTCCAATGTCAGAAGTGACCTGCTCAGGGATTCCAACCCTGGAGCAGATTTGGAATAGGACCTGAGCGACTTCTTCAGTCGTGATAGAAGATAGCGGCTGTGCATCTGGGTACCCTCTTGCCTGGTCGACATACAGTATACCAGGAGGAACTGTTTCCTTGTGGACGAAGCTGGGTTAATAGGACCTAATATGTCAATAGCGACCTTGGAAAATGGCTCCATTGAGAGCTTGGTTATGCCCATGGGGACTTTTGGTACCGGTGCCATAGAGGTGGCTTGACAGACAGGACAGGAGCCCACATTTCTGTCTACCTCAGCGTACATGTTTGGCCATGCAAAAGCCTTTTGAAGAACGTGCCAAGTTGTTGTTTTCCCTCTGTGTCTGCTCAGAGGTAAATGGTGTGCCACATACATAGCCTGGCAGTGCAACAAAGTGGGCATCACCAACTATTTAAAGGCATGGCCACCTTTAGTCACATGCCTATGAAGGAATCCATCTTCAAGGGCATAAGTGATTTGGCCTCCTCCTCTCACCATAAAGGTTCTTCCATCGGTGGCTTGTTGCATCCAGTGTTTGAGGCTGGGGTAGTCCTGCTGCAATTTGGCAAAGTCTAGATGGGAATTCAGCGGCTCTAGAGGTACATCATCTGGTAAAGGAGGGGGAAACTCTCTGCATTCCAGATTAAGGGTACTATCTGTGGCAGAGTCAATGGAGTCAGTCGGAGAATCGTCCAAATTTCTGGCATCAGAGACAGTAGTTACTGCTGAAATGGCTTGTTGTGACTTTGCCTGAGGTCGGCCTAGAAGATAGGAGCTAGGTTCAGTACACGACCCAGCAAGGGAGGGTACATAGGCCCAATCAATGCCACAGCTTACGATTTTCCCTTGTAGTATTTTCAATCCAGGTTATTGACACAGCAGCATCGTATCTGAGGTTCTCCTTCAGCAACCCGCACACGAACAACCTTGCCGGTGAAATTATCATTCCTGATGAATCTCTCATCAACAAATATACCACTGCCCCCTGTGTCGAGGGCTATCTCAGCTTCCATACCATATATGATGATCTTGGGATCATCATGTTTGGTGAACTGCACATTGGCAACTTTGTACGTTAGGTCCTCAGCGTTATCCTAGGTGGCCCTTTCTGGTCTTGTTTCTACGGCATGGGCCGAGTGAGTGGCCAAATGGTTATGCTGGCTGCCACTGCAATAGGGAGTGTAATGGCTCTTAGAGTTACGCTGAAATCCCTGGGAAGGTGGAGTAGGGTGATTGCCCTTGCCTCTGAACTGCTGAGGCTTAGGTCTTACCACCTGTCCTTCTTGAGTGTGGGTGCATGGCCATAATAAGGTTTAGAAGTGTAAGGAGGATGAGGTGGACAAATGAAGTTGTAAGAAGGGCCCTTGTGCTTCCTGTTCCTGCAATCTCCTTTCTGGTGAGAATCATGGCCTGCTACGTGGGAGATGGCACTCTGAGGATGAGCCTTGGGATCAGCCCTTCTAGCCCTCATAAGGTCACGGAGACGTAATCCAGGCTGATTGTGTTGGAGGTACTCGTCCACAGCGGCTAAACTTTTCTCGAAGTTGATCTCATCCTTAAGCTGGGTCCTTACATACGCAAAAACGTCCATAGGAAGGTCATTGGCAATTATATCAAACATCAAGAAGAGAAGCCACTTCTCTAGAGGACACTTTGCAACTCGCAACCAATCATTAAAGAGGCGAGCCTTGTGGTTGCCAAAGGCACTACAATTCTCCTCCTTCAATGGGAAAGTGGAGACAAACCTAGCATGACCTCAGCTGGTGAAAAGTTCTGAAAGGCAAGGAGTGTGCATTTAACTCTCTCGTAGTCCTTTAGTTGCCCGTGGTCAAGTTCATTGATCAGGGCGAGGAGATGGGGTGGCATGGAGGTGAGCAGCCAATGACTTTTCTCAGCCTCTGTGCCATCATTAGCAGTGGCAAAATTTTGAAAGAGCAGATGAAAGTATCGAGCGGTTGCTTGCCATCATCCTCATATTTCTGTATTGGGGGCTTCTCACAAGGCTGGTCCCCATTTCTGGGCGAAGCACCACTGTCCGGTGTTCCCGCTTGAAGCCAAGCAAGCGTAAGCTAATGTTCGCGTTATGCTTGTTCATGTTTCTCACCCATAGCATTTGTCTTGTCCAGGTAACTCTCCTCATCGAATATTTTGAAGGTTTCCTGTGACTGCCTGGTTTCCATGGTGAGTTTCAAAACAGTCAACAATGAAGTGCCAAAATATTTCAACCACAAAAAAACATAATTCTCCAATAGTAAAAAGAAATTAAAAAACCCACACAACACCAAGGAGAAAAAAAAATTCAACGCCACCGTCCAAACTTGAACGTAACAATGATCCCAAAAGCTAACTATGACAGTGACTCAAAATACAATCAAGTGTAACAGCAGCAAAATGTTGCAAAACAATGCATGAATCACTGGTAATACAAGATGGCAGTTGTGCCTTCTTAACAGCAATATGTGGGCCCACCTGCAGTTATGGTGTAAGTGAAAAGAATGAGCAATAATGAATTTTACGGACAAGCACCCTGTGCAAGAGAATACAAACAAGTAAAGAATAGCGGTCGTGCCTGAGTATGAGCACATATATGGCAGTACTAACAAGTAAAATTCTATAGTGTTGCCAAAAGAGCACAGATCCTATGCAAAATACACCAAAGATAAGCTAGCGGCTTACAAAGGAGCCAAATTGCACATGTGTCTACTAATAATAAGAGAATTTATTTTTGAGAGACAACTCAGACACATGAAGGGCTTAGCCTAGGCTCAACAAAAGACGCCAAAGTTTTTCTTCCCAATCTATGAGCAGTCAATGCTTGAATATAAAAACTCAATTATGAGAAATGTACTTAATATGCTGACTCCCACTTCCAAAATCCCAAAGAAATATAAACAATTCCTAACAAATATCACCCTTTAATGGATATATAAAACACATATCTTTAAAACTCAATCTCATTATGCAAATGTCATGCAAAATTTAATTCTGTTACCACATAATCTCATGCAGATTTCCTGAAATTTTGTTTACCACATAGTCATTCATTTACCTTAGCTGTTTACCCCAATTTGGGGGGTAGCCAACATAAAAAAAGGAAATAATAAGGGGATTACTTTGCTCTATGGGCAATGACGAGGGAGCTAGCGACTGTTCAGATGGCACTGCTGGAGCGCCAAAGCCCATCCTCCAAGCTCTTCCACAACCTGTGTCGATTCATAGTGCCAACTCCCTTACTGCCCCTACCACAGGGCTACCTCTGTAAGATGCAGCCCTGTGGTAACAGCAGATGCCCATCAGAGCTGCGTCACAATCGCTCGCCACTCAATCTTATTCCTAACATGCTCACTTGCTTCCCTCACATCCATCCTCCTATCATACAGGGTTCTCTTTACTCCATCCATTCACCCAAACCTAAGCCTCCCTTTAGCATTTTTCCCATCAACTCTCACATTCATCACCTTTTTCAGCAGTCTTTCATCATCCTTCCTTTCCACATGACCAAACCATCTCAGAACATTCTTATCTACTCTGGCTGCAATTCTCTCCTCACACCCGTTCTTGCTCTCACCTATTCATTCCTAACCCTATCCAACCGAGATACACCAGTCATACTTCTCAGGCATTTCATCTCAAACACATTTAGTTTCCGTCTCTCACTTGCTTTCATACCCCATAACTCCAATCCATACATCACAGTTGACACAACCACTTTCTCATACAAAACTTTCTTAACATTCATTTCCAACCCTCTATTCTTCATCACTCCTTTCATCGCACCCAACACTTTACATCTTTCATTCACTCTGTGACACACATCTGCTTCCATTCCACCATTTGCAGCTATAACCGAACCTAAATACTTAAACTGATCGGCTTCCTCAAGTGTTTCTCCATTCAACATAACATTCAATCCAGCACCATCCTCATTTCTAGCATACCTCATAAACTTACTCTTTCCCACATTCACTCGCAACTTCCTTCTTTCACACAGCATTCCAAATTCTAACACTAACTGACACAGCTTCTCCTCTGAATCTGCCACCACTACAGTGTCATCTGCAAACTGCAACTGATTCAGCTCCCACTTATTATCATGCCCATCTACCATGCTCAAACCTCAACCACGCACTCGCTCATTCACCCCTCTTACGACTCCATCAATATACAAATTGAACAGCCATGGTGGCATCACACATCCCTGTCTCAGTCCCACACTCACTGGAAACCACTCACTCATTTCATTCTCTATCCTTACACAAGCTCTACTGCCCTCATACATACTCTTCACTGCTTGCAACAGTCTATCATTAATTCCATATAAATTCAAAACATTTCCCATTGCCTCTCTATCAACTCTATCATACGCTTTCTCCAGATCGAAAAATGCAAAATACACATCTTTTCCCTTTGCTAAATATATCTCACATATCTGCCTATCTATGAAATCTGATCTATACAACCTCTACCTCTCCTAAAACCTGTCTGCACTTCCGCAATCACATTTTCTGTCTTATCTCTAATCCTATTAATCAGTATCCTACCATACACTTTTCCTACCACACTCAACAAACTTATACCCCTAAAATTACTGCATTCATACACATCTCCCTTACCTTTGTATATGGGGACTATACAAGCAATCACCCACTCCACTGGCACCATTGATAAAATAAAGCATATATTAAACACACTCACTAACCATTCCAGTGCAGTCACACCCCCTTCTTTCAACTTCTCTTCTCTCACACCATCCATTCCAGGTGCTTTACCTGCTTTCGTTTCATCCAATGCCCTTTTCACATCCTCTCTTGTAATCTCTCTCTCATTTTCATCTCCCATTACTGGCACTTGAACACCCCCACTACCACTATAGCTGCCTCTCTATCTCCCTAAACATTCAGCAACCACTCAAAGTATTCTGCCCATCTTTTCCTTGCATCGTTCCCTCTTCACATCTGTCCATTCACATCTTTCACTATATCTTCCATCCTCGATCCACACTTCCTTACTCTCTTCACTTCTTTCCAAAACGTCTTTTTATTCTCCTCATATGACCTACTAAAATCCTGACCCCCACCTAACATTTGCCAACCTCTTCTCTTCCTATACCTTCCACTTGGTTTCCACATTTTTCTCCCTATATCTTTCATACTTCTCCCTATTTTTCTCTTCCATCTTCATTTGCACCTTTTCATTCCACCACTCGCTGCCCCTCCTCATGCCACCTCCAACAAACCTCTTTCCACACACATCACTTTCATGTCCCACAACACCTTTCATCAACACCCATTCCTCCTCTAACTCCTCAACTTCCCTTTCTTTCACCCTGTCATATACCACTTTCAACTTGTCCTGATATTTCAGTCTTTTCTCTGGCTTTTTCAACTCTTCCACCTTCACCACATCCATTCTACATCCCCCCACTCTATTTCCCCACTCTTTTGCTACTATCTCTTTTGCTTCAACCAAAAAATGATCAGTCATCCCAGAAGCCATATCCCTAAATACATGCACATCTTTCACTCTACCAATCATTCTCTTTGCTACCAACACATAATCCATCAATACTCTTTCTTTCACTCTTCCATTTCCCACTTTCAGCCATGTATACTTATTTATTAAATTCCTGAAAAAACTTTTGCCTATCACCAACTCTTGCTCCACACACATATCTAACAGTCTCTCGCCACTCTCATTCCCACCTGGTACCCATGCTTTCCTACAACACCTTCTACCTCTCTATCACCCACTCTGGCATTCAAGTTACCCAGCACAACTACAGAGTTCATTCTACTCAGACCATCTACACACCTAGTTAACTCATTCCAGAATTCATTCCGCTCATCCTCACTTCTCTCACATACTGGCCCATATGCACTAACATAAGTCCAACTTTCCCTACTCATCCTAACCTTCACCCACATCAGCCTAGATGACACTTCTTTCCATTCCACTTCCTTATTTACCAACCATTCACTCAGAAATACTGCCACACCTTCTCTCACTCTCCCCCTTTCAACCCAAGACACCCCGCCTGTCACCTCACCAAATGCCACTTCTCCTTTTCCTTTCATCTTCATCTCACACAATGCCAATACATCCATCCACCTCCTACCAAACATATATCCAATCTCACATCTTTTGATCTCTATCGTACTACAACCACGCATATTAAGAAACCCCAAAACTAGAGTTTGGGGAGAAGTTACTCTCCGCTCTACTCCCCTTCTTGACGTCTCGTGGGAGGTTAATATAAGGGGGAGGATTCCCAGTCCCCTCGCCCCCGTTCACTTTTAGTCGCCTCTTACGACACGCAGGGAATATGTTGGGGCTATTCTTTGATGCTGTGCCTGCCACCACAGGGTAAACAAGGAAAATATTATTTACCGAAATCAATTTAAAAAAAAAATTCTGATTCGCATCTCTAGCAATAAAATCTTTGTGAGCATCTTAAGATTCATTCATTTCAATAATCCAAAACATTGGTACTCGGGTTTCATGTGCAATGTGAAATGAAAAATAAAAAAAAAATTATCAAAATCAGTCTGTCTGTTTGGGTCCCTGTTCTGGCACCAGTTTTGTGGGGAGGTTGTTGTTAAGTTTCTGTTTTACTAAGGGAACTCAAAGTACTGAGCTCAGTTAAGAGTCCGCAAACAGGCAGGACATTTATTAATTTTGTAAATTACCCGTACTACCACTACTCGGTTAAATGAATCTCAGAATTCAACTTTCTTTTAATGTTGGAAATGCAATGACACATTAAAAAAACTGAATTAAGTTTTGGAAAGCTGGAATAAACTTAAAATATATATTTATGGAATGCTGCCTCAAATCCCAGAGGTGGTGAGAGCAATTTCAATTCCCGGGACCACAGACGGATGCCAAAACTTTGGCCTCAACTTGACGATCAACTCTGTCACACACACATAATAGAATAGAGGACACTGCAATTGCAGAAACAGAAATGACACACAGTTAAAAATTGGAGAACTGAAGGCATGAGCACAAAATAATGAGATTCCAATATTATTCTACTGGATGAAAACATATTGGTTAGTCACAGCTAATCAGAATATTTATGCTACCATAAAAGCATACAAAACCATTAATGAATAAACGAGATAAATACAGTATGTATTCCTTAAATTGTGGGTAACCATAAAAGTTTGCAATGCCAATAGGCAAATTGCTTATCAATTATTTGCAATTTATATGGTAAAACACTTTATTTATGATAAAGGAAGAATCTACGAGATTAATATGTATTCATTCAATTTTGGTTAGCAAGAAATATTTGCAGTGCCAAAAGGGCATAACTGCTTTTTGAAGTATTTGGAACTTATAACTCAAAACACATTATTCCCAATATATGAAGAATCAGAAGATAATTACAATATGTATTCAATAAAATGTGGTTAACAAGAAACATATGCATTGCCAAGAGAGCAAAATTACTTATTAATTATTTGAAATTTATAGCAAAAAAAATTTATATACGAGTATTGACGTAAAACACTTTATTTACAATGATAGAAAGGGGTGAAATGTAATTGGGATTCATTAGGAGAAGGGATAGATTTTCACGTGGTAATGAGCAATCTTCCGAGGACGAGATTTTACTTTGGCACCCTCGATGACAGAAATTTTTTATCAATGTACATTGGCGGTAATTTCCAGGTCAAGGAATTAAATTTGGCAAATGACATTCCAGTTAGGTAATCTACAAAAGTTCATTTTGTATGGGAAAGGGAATGATAAAAATTTCTTAGGACTTGACCAGTAACGAATTTAACCAGTTTCTTGCATTCCCAATTTGCTTGACCAACAAGCTTTACCATACGCTATCTCTCACCTTGTTTGTGCCAGATGAATTCCTGTGAAGATGCCACATAAAAATGGTTGGAAGTAAAAGGGACTGCTGAGGCAAGATCTTGCCTCTGGGATGTTTGGCTGCCAATTGAGAGTGATAAAGGTTCCCTCTTGGTGATGTCATCATCCCCCCCCCCCTGTAGGATGTATATTCAGAGCAGTAACTTATCATATAATATTCGAAGGCTACTGTAGTGGTGGTCTCTGGCAGGCAATTATGGAAGAGATGCAAGAGAGAGACAGTATTTTAGGTGCAACAAGCAGAAGCATATAAAAAAAAAACGAGAAATATTATGGACAAAATAGGTTACAGGCGAATAATCTCCAGAACATTCTTTGCACTGCAGGAAACGGAATTTTCGCTACTCAAATAATAAAGAAGCGACTGAAATGTATCTAGACAGGCTAATGACATATCAGCAGGGTCAAATTTATAACAAAATTATCAGCAAGACAATTTTGATAATATAACAATATTTATCAGCAAAAGCAAATTTATACTAAGAAAATTACGTAAACAACGTATCTATGGCCTCGTTCATGAGAAAAAGGAAAGAGCAGAAAACAGAAATAGGAGGGAGATTTTATGTTGGGATCATACTTTCTACACGTACAAGAATATTTAACAAGATATATTAAAATATAAATTGCAAGTAATCATAATCTGCAAAAATGCATGGACTGAAATTTTTTTTTAGTAAGAAAAGAAAAGACACTTACTAGTTAGCTACATAATTAATAAGGCATCAATTGCAGCCTCTGGTGACTTGAACGAAACATTCTGTCACATTTACCACTCTGAAAATCCACATGTTTTTAATCGCAATAGCGTGTTGAGGGCTAGCCTTCCAGTAATGTGGAGGTTAAATCCAAAGGCTTGGGTCATAGATTTTATTCATAGAGTGGTTGATTGAAAAGTTTGTGCCAGAAGTGAAAAAATACCTTGAGGAAAATTATTTGTCCCTTTAGTGTCTCCTCATAATGGATAATGTTCCTGCCCATCCTCCAGGTGTGGAGGAAGATCTTGCTATACATTACGACATCATTAAAGTTAAATTTCTGCCTCAAAACACCACTCCTATCCTCCAGCCCATAGACCAGCAGGTAATTTCTAATTTTAAAATATTTCATACGGAGGGTCTTTTTGCCAGGTGTTTCCGGGTCACCAATGACATAAATACAATCATGGGTAGAGCATCTTTGATGAATTGAAATGGTATACCATCTGGACCATAAGAGCTAGAGTTTCTTAGGCTCTTTATGGTAAGAATTAGGGGAGCACAATCCACAGGATGTATCTTGAAGTACTTCATGATTTCTGGAAAGACCACTTTAATATCCTCCACTGCACTGACCTCATTGAAAAGCATGGAAGGAGGTCTCATATTGCACACTGAACTCTGCCTGGAGGAAACTTTGGCCAGGTTGTGTGACTGATAAAGACATCGAGGGCTTCAAGCAGGAGCTAGCTATCAAAATTGTTAATTGTGGCCACGGGCAAAATTTTGGGAATGGCTGTCAATGAGGAGGATGTGGAGGAGCTGGTGGAGGACTACAAAGAAGAGCTCACCACTGAAGACTAAGTTGAGTTGCAACCTGAACAGGTGAAGATTCTACAAGAGGAGCAGTCACTGGAGGAAAGGGATGAGAGGGAAAAGGTGTCAAGTGAAGAATTTAAAGAATGATGTGCAGGGTTTTTTGAGAATTATCACCCAGATAAAACTGTGGGCAATAGAGTAGTGAACATGGTAAATGACAATGCAATGAATATTTTTAGAAAAATTTACCAAAGGAGAAAAAGACAAACTTCTCTGGATCATTTCCTTGTCCCAGTAGGCGGGGAAGCAGCTTCCAAAAGAGAAAAGAGAGAGAAAACACCAGAAATAGAGCCTGTATTGGCAGAGTTCCCTAACTTTTTTATGGAAGTGGACTTTTCTTCTAAATATTACCCCTATTCCTCCTTCTCTACCACACCATCCACGCATGCCAGCAACAATCATCCACAGAGGTAAATACAGTGCAGTTTTTTACCTACATTATTTTTTTTACCTACAACATGTACTCTTTCCTACTGTATATGTTGCTAGTGGGAGAATGTGACAATTTTTCTAAGTGTTGGACTTTGCTATATTACATTGGCTATCAACTAGTGTATACTGTATACCTGAATATGTACATGTTTTACTTAATAGAGTAGAATTCCTATTTATTATTAATATAATTTTCCATTTACATATGATATACATATAACCTGTATTATATATCATGTTTTTAGTAACCAAAAAAATTTTACTATGAATATTTATTGTGACCAGGAACAGATTAGTTGAATTTGCATGCTTTTCAATGGGAAAAATAAATCCAATCCACGAACATTCCAAAACAAAAACAGGTTTTGGTGATGGATTAATTTCGTGGGTTGGGGTCACCACTGTGTGAATACCTAATTAGAATTATCTAATTGTGTTTACGGGAAAGAGCCCAAAGCTCGTATCTTCCCGTCTCCTGATCGCTTCCATTTTATACTTAGTGATACTTATCATACCTGTCCTTAAAACTATGGATTGAGATAGCATGACGTGGAGGATATTGTTATTAACCCATCTAATGACACCACTGACGTATGATTTTTTGGACTTCCACTTGAACTCACACTTTATAAGATGACTGGGTTACTGACGTAGGGCTTTTCCTCCTACGTTTATAGTTACTTTAATTATGGTAGCGTGGTTTATATATTAGTACCTGATGGGTACGTGGTTACAAGGTAAGAATGGACAAGCAGTAGTTCCTTTACTTGTATTTATTCTAGAGTACAACACATCCGACGACGCCTCAAATGCCCCCACCCTATGACTAACACAATCTATGATCTATTCGTGCCCCTGGCAAACTGCTAACTAACTGTCTCTGCCCTGGGTGGCTCTTTAAATACCCCCAGGGGCAGGGCGTGGCTTAACATCCAATTCTCCAATGAAATCAGTCAGATCTAATCCTAGCAAATCAGCGCCAGGTTCAAAGTGGGCCATTGGGCCATTGGGCCATTTGAGGCACAGGGGCATTGAGGCGTCGGATGTGTTGTACTCTAGAATAAATACAAGTAAAGGAACTACTGCTTGTCCATTCTTACCTTGTAACCACGTACCCATCAGGTACTAATATATAAACCACGCTACCATAATAATTAAAGTAACTATAAACGTAGGAGGAAAAACCCCTACGGCAGTGGTGTCATTAGAAGGGGATAATCATAAAAGCCTTACGTCAGTGATGACAAGCGGTGAGATCACCCAGTCATCTTACAAAGTGTGAGTTCAAGTGGAAGTCTAAAACTCATACGTCAGCGGTGGCTTGCGGCGGAATAGCCAATAGCCATACGTCAGTGGTGGCGTACGCTGGGATAAAAGAAACCACTACGTCAAGCATTAACTACGTCCTCGCATAGTCAATTCCAATTATTAATTACTCTTACACTGAAAAAGTATTTTCTTACATCCTGCAAACAAGTTTTCTTACGAAGCTTCAAACTATGACCTCTAGCTCTAGAGCTAGCCATATCAAAATATCGATCCCTATCCACTCTATCATAACCATGAAGGAATTTAAAGACTGTCACCATATCCCCCCTCACTCTTCTAGCTTCGAGTGATGGTAAGTCTAATTCCCTCAGCCTCTCATCATAACTGAGATTGCGTATTTCTGGCACCAGTTTCGTGGCATGTCTTTGAACTTTTTCAAGCATAGCTATGTGCTTTTTCAAGCGTGGATTCCAAAAGGGGGGTGCATATTCGAGTTTTGGCCTCACATAGGTTACATAAATATTTCTGAACATTTCCTTGTCCATGTGCCTGAAGGCTGCCCTTACATTTGATAAGAATGCATATGCTGCCCTTACTATGCCATTTATATGTATTTCTGGAGACAAATCTGCCAGTATGTTTACTCCTAGATCTCTCTCATTTTCTGTCTCTTGAAGTTGTACTCCAGCCACCGAGTAGTCAAGCTTGGGCCTTCTTGCACTTGTACCCATTCTCATTACCTTACATTTTGAAGTTTTAAATTTCATTAGCCACTTTTCTGACCACTCATGCAGATTATTTAGATCCTCCTGAAGTTCTCTACCATTGTTCTCGTTTTTTACTTTCTTCACAATCTTTGCATCATCTGCAAACATATTCATGAATGAATTTACAGACTCTGGCAGGTCATTTACATATACAAGGAACAAAAGTGGCCCTAAAACTGAACCCTGTGGAACTCCACTACTAACTCTTCTCCATTCAGACACTGAGTGTCTTACTCTAACCCTCTGTTCCCTTCCTTCTAGGTAAGTTTTTATCCATTACAAAACATTTCCACCTATTCTAGCCATTGATTGCAGCTTCCTAATAAGTTTCCCATGTGGAACAGTGTCAAACGCTTTCTGGAAGTCTAGGAATATGCAATCTGCCCAGCCCTCTCTTTCCTGTAAGATTTGGCTTACCTCATCATAAAATTCTAATAAGTTTGTTACTGTTGATCTACCTTCTCTGAAGCCATGTTGCCTCACTGACAAAAAGTTGAAGGATTCCAAGTGAAGAGAGATATGTTTCCTTAGTAGTTTCTCCATAACTTTGCAAACTATGCTGGTCAAGGAAACTGGTCTATAGTTCAGAGCCGTATCCCTCCTTCCCTATTTGAAGATAGGTATCACATTTGCTTGTTTCCAGCATCTTGGAATCTCCCCTGACTCCAGGTGTGTGTGTGTGTGTGTGTGTGTGTGTGTGTTTGTGTGTGTGTGTGTTTATTAATATATATAATATATATATATTATATATATATATATATATATAATATATATATATATATATATAGTATATATATATATATATATATATATATATATATATACATTTTTTTCCCTTTTTTTTTACGATTGTGACACCAGGATGGGTCAAAAAAATAAATAAATAAATCCACACTTATCAGGCCTGGGGACGAAGAAAACATAGAGAGAAAAAGAGATGAGATGTATTGTGGCTTGTCAGATGTGAAGGGATAATACGACATATGTAACGAATATCCAAGAATATTCGGTGTTGATGTAGGCATAGAAAGAGAACCGTAACTGAAGGAAGACTTAACATCGAACTGCCCTGGACAGTCTTATCTAAGTCCACAAGACCCTTCAGCTGTAGTATTGCAATGGGTGGTTGGTGCCATGGGCTAACCTACTACATGATATATATATATATATATATATATATATATATATATATATATATATATATATATATATATATATATATATATATATATATATATATATATATATATATATATATATATATATATATATATATATATATATATATATATATATATATATATATATATATATATATATATATCAAATAAACATAATAACATATGTAAAAACATGATTCATGTTTTACCCGTAACCAGGATTCGAGCCTAAAACACATAATTACTGTGCCAAAGTGCTACCAACTACACCACTGAAGGTCTAAAAGAAGAAGCGAACCTCAAAGCTAACTGCTGTGCTAAATATTAATACATTCTTTCTGAATGCCTTTTTGTCCATATTATAGCTTCTTCCCAACCTCACTTGTGCCTTTATTTTTGCATTTCATTCAAATTTCATGATATATAGGCATCAGTAATAATCAAATAAACACATTAACATATATGAAAACATGAATTATATTTCACCCCTGACCGGATTCGAACCTAAAACACAATGACTGTGCCAAGGCACTACCAACTATACCTTTAAAGGTCTACAAGAAAAAGCAAACCTCAGAGCTAACTATATTGCTGAGGATGAAAGCATTCTTTCTGAATGCCTTTTGTTCATAATTACAGCTTCTTCCAAACCTCACTCGTGGCTTTATTTTCGAATTTAAATAAAATCCCATGTTGTATAGGCAACAATAATTATCAAATAAACGCATTAACATGTGATATCAAGAATCATATTTTACACCTGACCGGGACCCAATCTAAGACATACTGTGACAAGACCTTCAATGGTGTAGTTGGTAGTGCCTTGGCACTGTAACTATGTGTATTAGTTTCGAGTCCTTGTCAGTGGTAAAATATGATTCACGTCTTCACATATGTTAAAGTGTTTATTTTATTATCATTGATGCCTATATAACATGGGATTTGCATTAAATGCAAAAATGAAGCCACAAGTGAGATTAGGAAGAAGCTGTAATATGAACAAAACGGCATTCTGGAAGAATGCATTCATTTGTAGCAAAGCAGAAGC
>JAXCGZ010018942.1:67500-95000 GCA_037179515.1 Halocaridina rubra | reverse complement strand
ACAAGAGCCCGGGGTGGGGATGAGCCATCACTACTTGATCTAGTGTTCACAGATAATGTGTTGGATATTGAAAATATTGAGTATGAACCACCAATTGGAAAGAGTGACCACTGTGTGTTGTTGATGGAGTATATCATTGAGGACATTCTTCCTGAGAGTAGAGGCACTGAGGACATGAGGAGGAACTATCCGAAAGGAGATTACATCAAAACGAATGAGCTTTTTGCAGTTATTGACTGGAGAACCTGATTTTACAACAAATCTGTACAAGAAATGTATGACATCTTTTGTGAGAAATATGGGAAGATAGTAGATTGCTGCATACCTGTCACCAAAGTAGGTGTAATTCATGCCAGAGAGAAATGGTTCGATAATGGGTGTAAAAGAGCTAAGGAGTGGAGAGACAAATGCTGGAAAAGGTATAGGAGGAGAAAAAACATAAATGCCTGGCAAACCTACAAAAGAGCAAGAAATGACTACCTAAGTAAAAGGAGAGAGGCAGGGAGAGATTATGAGAGGGACATCACCAGGAAGGCTAAAGAAAATCCAAAGCTTTTCCACAGCTTTATCAGAGGAAAACTGAAGGTAAAAGAACAGGTTTTAAGGCTAAAGAGAGCGGATGGAAGCATCACTGAGACGGATGAAGAGATCTGCAAAGAATTGAACAAGGAGTTTCAGTCAGTATTTACAGTAGAAAATACCCCACCCCCTCAGATTGCAGTGATAGAAGCTCAAGGGCCGGTATTAGAGAACATCAACCTTACAGCCACAGAGGTATGCAAAGCGCTGATGGATTTAGATGTTCATAAAGCTACAGGTCCTGATGACATATCCCCTCATGTGCTTAAAAAATGCGCAAACACAATATCAGTGGCACTAAGTATCATATTTAAGGAGTCACTGGAGTCGGGGGAGATTCCAAGATGCTGGAAACAAGCAAATGTGATACCTATCTTCAAAAAGGGAAGGAGGGATACGGCTCTGAACTATAGACCAGTTTCCTTGACCAGCATAGTTTGCAAAGTTATGGAGAAACTACTAAGGAAACATATCTCTCTTCACTTGGAATCCTTCAACTTTTTGTCAGTGAGGCAACATGGCTTCAGAGAAGGAAGATCAACAGTAACAAAGTTATTAGAATTTTATGATGAGGTAAGCCAAATCTTACAGGAAAGAGAGGGATGGGCAGATTGCATATTCCTAGACTTCCAGAAAGCGTTTGACACTGTTCCACATGGGAGACTTATTAGGAAGCTGCAATCAATGGCTAGAATAGGTGGAAATGTCTTGGAATGGATAAAAACTTACCTAGAAGGAAGGGAACAGAGGGTTAGAGTAAGACACTCAGTGTCTGAATGGAGAAGAGTTAGTAGTGGAGTTCCACAGGGTTCAGTTTTAGGGCCACTTTTGTTCCTTGTATATGTAAATGACCTACCAGAGTCTGTAAATTCATTCATGAATATGTTTGCAGATGATGCAAAGATTGTGAAGAAAGTAAAAAACGAGAACAATGGTAGAGAACTTCAGGAGGATCTAAATAATCTGCATGAGTGGTCAGAAAAGTGGCTAATGAAATTCAATACCTCAAAATGTAAGGTAATGAGAATGGGTACAAGTGCAAGAAGGCCCAAGCTTGACTACTCGGTGGCTGGAGTACAACTTCAAGAGACAGAAAATGAGAGAGATCTAGGAGTAAACATACTGGCAGATTTGTCTCCAGAAATACATATAAATGGAGTAGTAAGGGCAGCATATGCATTCTTATCAAATGTAAGGGTAGCCTTCAGGCACATGGACAAGGAAATGTTCAGAAATATTTATGTAACCTATGTGAGGCCAAAACTCGAATATGCAGCCCCCTTTTGGAATCCGCACTTGAAAAAGCACATAGCTAAGCTTGAAAAAGTTCAAAGACATGCCACGAAACTGGTGCCAGAAATACGCAATCTCAGTTATGATAAGAGGCTGAGGGAATTAGACTTGCCATCACTCGAAGCTAGAAGAGTAAGGGGGGATATGGTGACAGTCTTTAAATTCCTTCATGGTTATGATAGAGTGGATAGGGATCGATATTTCGATATAGCTGGCTCTAGAACTAGAGGTCATAGTTTGAAGCTTCGTAAGAAAACTTCTTTGCAGGATGTAAGGAAATACTTTTTCAGTGTAAGAGTAGTTGATAATTGGAATTCGCTAAGCGAGGAGGTAGTTAATGCTATCTCAATCCATAGTTTTCAGGACAGGTACGATAAGTATCACTAAGTCTAAAATGGAACCGATGAGGAGACGGGAAGATACGAGCTTTGGGCTCTTTCCCGTAAACACAATTAGGTAATCACAATTAGGTAATCACACACACAGAACAATGGTACAGAACTTCAGGAGGATCTAAATAATCTGCATGAGTGGTCAGAAAAGTGGCTAATGAAATTCAATACTTCAAAATGTAAGGTAATGAGAATGGGTACAAGTGCAAGAAGGCCCAAGTTTGACTACTCGGTGGCTGGAGTAAACTTCAAGAGACAGAAAATGAGAGAGATCTAGGAGTAAACATACTGGCAGATTTGTCTCCAGAAATACATATAAATGGCATAGTAAGGGCAGCATATGCATTCTTATCAAATGTAAGGGTAGCCTTCAGGCACATGGACAAGGAAATGTTCAGAAATATTTATGTAACCTATGTGAGGCCAAAACTCGAATATGCAGCCCCCTTTTGGAATCCGCACTTGAAAAAGCACATAGCTAAGCTTGAAAAAGTTCAAAGACATGCCACGAAACTGGTGCCAGAAATACGCAATCTCAGTTATGATGAGAGGCTGAGGGAATTAGACTTACCATCACTCGAAGCTAGAAGAGTGAGGGGGGATATGGTGACAGTCTTTAAATTCCTTCATGGTTATGATAGAGTGGATAGGGATCGATATTTTGATATGGCTGGCTCTAGAACTAGAGGTCATAGTTTGAAGCTTCGTAAGAAAACTTCTTCGCAGGATGTAAGGAAATACTTTTTCAGTGTAAGAGTAGTTGATAATTGGAATTCGCTAAGCGAGGAGGTAGTTAATGCTATCTCAATCCAGATGATGCAAAGATTGTGAAGAAAGTAAAAAACGAGAACAATGGTAGAGAACTTCAGGAGGATCTAAATAATCTGCATGAGTGGTCAGAAAAGTGGCTAATGAAATTCAATACTTCAAAATGTAAGGTAATGAGAATGGGTACAAGTGCAAGAAGGCCCAAGCTTGACTACTCGATGGCTGGAGAACAACTTCAAGAGACAGAAAATGAGAGAGATCTAGGAGTAAACATACTGGCAGATTTGTCTCCAGAAATACATATAAATGGCATAGTAAGGGCAGCATATGCATTCTTATCAAATGTAAGGGTAGCCTTCAGGCACATGGACAAGGAAATGTTCAGAAATATTTATGTAACCTATGTGAGGCCAAAACTCGAATATGCAGCCCCCTTTTGGAATCCGCACTTGAAAAAGCACATAGCTAAGCTTGAAAAAGTTCAAAGACATGCCACGAAACTGGTGCCAGAAATACGCAATCTCAGTTATGATGAGAGGCTGAGGGAATTAGACTTACCATCACTCGAAGCTAGAAGAGTGAGGGCGGATATGGTGACAGTCTTTAAATTCCTTCATGGTTATGATAGAGTGGATAGGGATCGATATTTTGATATGGCTGGCTCTAGAACTAGAGGTCATAGTTTGAAGCTTCGTAAGAAAACTTCTTCGCAGGATGTAAGGAAATACTTTTTCAGTGTAATAGTAGTTGATAATTGGAATTGGCTAAGCGAGGAGGTAGTTAATGCTATCTCAATCCATAGTTTTAAGGACAGGTATGATAAGTATCACTAAGTATAAAATGGAACCGATCAGGAGACGGGAAGATACGAGCTTTGGGCTCTTTCCCGTAAACACAATTAGGTAATCACAATTAGGTAATCACACACTTCATGGTTATGATAGAGTGGATAGGGATCGATATTTTGATATGGCTGGCTCTAGAACTAGAGGTCATAGTTTGAAGCTTCGTAAGAAAACTTCTTCGCAGGATGTAAGGAAATACTTTTTCAGTGTAAGAGTAGTTGATAATTGGAATTGGCTAAGCGAGGAGGTAGTTAATGCTATCTCAATCCATAGTTTTAAGGACAGGTATGATAAGTATCACTAAGTATAAAATGGAACCGATGAGGAGACGGGAAGATACGAGCTTTGGGCTCTTTCCCGTAAACACAATTAGGTAATCACAATTAGGTAATCACACACAGATTGTGAAGAAAGTAAAAAACGAGAACAATGGTAGAGAACTTCAGGAGGATCTAAATAATCTGCATGAGTGGTCAGAAAAGTGGCTAATGAAATTCAATACTTCAAAATGTAAGGTTATGAGAATGGGTACAAGTGCAAGAAGGCCCAAGCTTCACTACTCGGTGGCTGGAGTACAACTTCAAGAGACAGAAAATGAGAGAGATCTAGGAGTAAACATACTGGCAGATTTGTCTCCAGAAATACATATAAATGGCATAGTAAGGGCAGCATATGCATTCTTATCAAATGTAAGGGTAGCCTTCAGGCACATGGACAAGGAAATGTTCAGAAATATTTATGTAACCTATGTGAGGCCAAAACTCGAATATGCAGCCCCCTTTTGGAATCCGCACTGGAAAAAGCACATAGCTAAGCTTGAAAAAGTTCAAAGACATGCCACGAAACTGGTGCCAGAAATACGCAATCTCAGTTATGATGAGAGGCTGAGGGAATTAGACTTACCATCACTCGAAGCTAGAAGAGTGAGGGGGGATATGGTGACAGTCTTTAAATTCCTTCATGGTTATGATAGAGTGGATAGGGATCGATATTTTGATATGGCTGGCTCTAGAACTAGAGGTCATAGTTTGAAGCTTCGTAAGAAAACTTCTTTGCAGGATGTAAGGAAATACTTTTTCAGTGTAAGAGTAGTTGATAATTGGAATTGGCTAAGCGAGGAGGTAGTTAATGCTATCTCAATCCATAGTTTTAAGGACAGGTATGATAAGTATCACTAAGTATAAAATGGAACCGATCAGGAGACAGGAAGATACGAGCTTTGGGCTCTTTTCCGTAAACACAATTAGGTAATCACAATTAGGTAATCACAGCCTTGATGAAAAAATTCGGAATATGGATGGAGAAATGAAAGAGAATGAAACACTCAGAGAGCAAATAAGATATTTGGAGGAAGCAAATAAAGCACAAAGACAAGAGAGAAAGGAACTAGAAAAAAGAATAAAGAAGCTGGAAGGGGAAAAGAGTCAACTAGAATCTAGAATTTCTAAACAAGAAGATAAAAACAAACAGCTGAATGACAACCTAAAGGAATTAGATGTTAGTTCACTGCTCTCTTCTGACAGAGAAGAGACTGCTGCTTGGAATGTCCAGATTAAGGAAAACATTGAACAGTTCAGAAAAGAGTTCCAGGAGCTGAATATGGAAAATTATGCCATGAAAACTTCATTTGCTGATGCACTAAAGGGGAATGTGGCAGTAAAAGAGGCTGTAAAAGTGGTGGCACTGGAAAACATATAAACAGTTGACTATAAAGAGACAGTAATCGAATAAATGGAAGACGTTGTGATGGAAAGGGCAAACCCACTCATCAGACAGACACTTGATAAGGAGAAGACAGTGGTAATCTCAGGCATAAGCGAATCCCAGGAGCCAACATGGCAGGGGAGACTTGAAGAAAATAAAGCTAGGGTTGTAGACCTGATAAGAAAGCTTGGAGTAGTTTGTGGTCCTGAGGATATTGTAAACATACACCAACTAGGTAAATATTCGAGGGAAGGAAAGCCGAGACCAACAAAAGTAACCTTTGAGAGAGGGGAAACATGTAGGGAAATATTGTTGAGAAAATAAAGTCTAAAAGACATTTAAGAATTCAAAGAAGTGTTCATTAGACGATACAGAACACAGGAAGAGATGGGAAAGATCAAAAACTTGTTACAAGAGGCAAGAAGGTTAAATGAGGAAAGAAATTAAGAAGAGAAGAAAAATTTTCATTTCAGAGTTCTTCCAGACAAAGGGGAGATAAAGAAGATAATGACAGAAGATCAGGGGATGGGGCCTCATTAAGATTGTTATACACAAATGCTGATGGATTAGCTGGTAAGGAAGTAGAATTAAAAGATAGGATTCACAACCGTAAGGCAGATATAGTAGCAATTACAGAGACTAAGTTGAGTGAGGACATAAACAGTGTCACAGTTTTTCCTAAGGGCTTCAGAATACTAAGGGTTGAAAGATCTGAGAGGACTGGTGGAGGGATAGCACTGCTCATAAGTAAAAGGATTCAAGTTGAAGAAATAAACTTGGCTATAGAAAGTGAGTTCAAGGAATTTCTTGTTGCTCGCATAAATACTGGGTCAGAGAGCATTATAATAACTGTTGTATACAACCCACCAAGGAACCAAAATAGGCTTGAAGTTTATGAGGAAAGTCATATAGGTACTATTGAAGTCATAAACTCAGTTGTTAACATAGCACGGGAAAAAAAATGTAGGATTTTGATTATGGGAGACTTTAATCATAAAGAGATAGATTGGATAAATCTTGACCCACACAGTGGTGAGGACTCATTCGGGGCAAGATTCCTAGATTGCGTACAAGGGAATTTCCTACACCAACATGTAATGGAACCAACGAGGGCCAAGGGTGGGGATGAGCCATCACTACTTGATCTAGTGTTCACAGATAATGTGTTGGATATTGAAAAACTTGAGTATGAACAACCAATTGGAAAGAGTGACCACTGTGTGTTGTTGATGGAGTATATCATTGAAGATATTCTTCCTGAGAGTAGAGGCACTGAGGACATGAGGAGGAACTATCCGTAAGGAGATTACATCAAAATGAATGAGCTTTTTACGGTTATTGACTGGAGAACCTTATTTTACAACAAATCTGTACAAGAAATGTATGACATCTTTTGTGAGAAATATGGGAAGATAGTAGATTGCTGCATACCTGTCACCAAAGTAGGTGTAATTCATGCCAGAGAGAAATGGTTTGATAATGGGTGTAAAAGAGCTAAGGAGTGGAGAGACAAATGCTGGAAAAGGTATAGGAGGAGAAAAAACATAAATGCCTGGCAAGCCTACAAAAGAGCAAGAAATGACTACCTAAGTAAAAGGAGAGAGGCAGAGAGAGACTATGAGAGGGACATCACCAGGAAGGCTAAAGAAAATCCCAAGCTTTTCCACAGCTTTATCAGAGGAAAACTGAAGGTAAAAGAACAGGTTTTAAGGCTAAAGAGAGCGGATGGAAGCATCACTGAGACGGATGAAGAGACCTGCAAAGAATTGAACAAGGAGTTTCAGTCAGTATTTACAGTAGAAAATACCCCACCCCCTCAGATTGCAGTGATAGAAGCTCAAGGGCCGGTATTAGAGAACATCAACCTTACAGCCACAGAGGTATGCAAAGCGCTGATGGATTTAGATGTTCATAAAGCTACAGGTCCTGATGACATATCCCCTCATGTGTTTAAAAAATGCGCAAACTCAATATCAGTGGCACTAAGTATCATATTTAAAAAGTCACTGGAGTCAGGGGAGATTCCAAGATGCTGGAAACAAGCAAATGTGATACCTATCTTCAAAAAGGGAAGGAGGGATACGGCTCTGAACTATAGACCAGTTTCCTTGACCAGCATAGTTTGCGAAGTTATGGAGAAACTACTAAGGAAACATATCTCTCTTCACTTGGAATCCTTCAACTTTTTGTCAGTGAGGCAACATGGCTTCAGAGAAGGTAGATCAACAGTAACAAACTTATTACAATTTTATGATGAGGTAAGACGAATCATACAGGAAAGAGAGGGATGGGCAGATTGCATATTCCTACACTTCCAGAAAGCGTTTGACACTGTTCCACATGGGAGACTTATTAGGAAGCTGCAATCAATGGCTAGAATAGGTAGAAATGTTTTAGAATGGATAAAAACTTACTTAGAAGGAAGGGAACAGAGGGTTAGAGTAAGACACTCAGTGTCTGAATGGAGAAGAGTTAGTAGTGGAGTTCCACAGGGTTCAATTTTATGGCCACTATTGTTATTTGTATATGTAAATGACCTACCAGAGTCTGTAAATTCATTCATGAATATGTTTGCAGATGATGCAAAGATTTTGAAGAAAGTAAAAAACGAGAACATTGGTAGAGAACTTCAGGAGGATCTAAATAATCTGCATGAGTGGTCAGAAAAGTGGCTAATGAAATTCAATACTTCAAAATGTAAGGTAATGAGAATGGGTACAAGTGCAAGAAGGCCCAAGCTTCACTACTCGGTGGCTGGAGTAAACTTCAAGAGACAGAAAATGAGAGAGATCTAGGAGTAAACATACTGGCAGATTTGTCTCCAGAAATACATATAAATGTCATAGTAAGGGCATCATATGCATTCTTATCAAATGTAAGGGTAGCCTTCAGGCACATGGACAAGGAAATGTTCAGAAATATTTATGTAACCTATGTGAGGCCAAAACTCGAATATGCAGCCCCCTTTTAGAATCCGCACTTGAAAAAGCACATAGCTAAGCTTGAAAAATTTCAAAGACATGCCACGAAACTGGTGCCAGAAATACGCAACCTCAGTTATGATGAGAGTCTGAGGGAATTAGACTTACCATCACTCGAAGCTAGAAGAGTGAGGGGGGATATGGTGACAGTCTTTAAATTACTTCATGGTTATGATAGAGTGGATAGGGATCGATATTTTGATATGGCTAGCTCTAGAACTAGAGGTCATAGTTTGAAGCTTCGTAAGAAAACTTGTTTGCAGGATGTAAGGAAATACTTTTTCAGTGTTAGAGTAGTTGATAATTGGAATTGGCTAAGCGAGGAGGTAGTTAATGCTATCTCAATCCATAGTTTTAAGGACAGGTATGATAAGTATCACTAAGTATAAAATGGAACCGATCAGGAGACGGGAAGATACGAGCTTTGGGCTCTTTCCCGTAAACACAATTAGGTAATCACAATTAGGTAATCACACAGGAATTTAGAGAATTTAGAGGCAATGGTTATAAGCCTTGATGAAAAAATTCGGAATATGGATGGAGAAATGAAAGAGAATGAAACACTCAGAGAGCAAATAAGATCTTTGGAGGAAGCAAATAAAGCACAAGGGCAGGAGAGAAAGGAACTAGAAAAAAGAATACAGAAGCTGGAAGGGGAAAAGAGTCAACTATAATCTAGAATTCCTAAACAAGAAGATAAAAAGAAACAGCTGAATAACAACCTAAAGGAATTAGATGTTAGTTCACTGCTCTCTTCTGAGAGAGACGAGATTGCTGCTTGGAATGTCCAGATTAAGGAAAACATTGAACAGTTCAGAAAAGAGATCCAGGAACTGAATATGGAAAATGATGCCATGAAAACTTCCTTTGCTGATGCACTAAAGGGGAATGTGGCAGTAAAAGAGGCTGTAAAGGTGGTGGCACTGGAAAACATACAAACAGTTGACTATAAAGAGACAGTAATCGAAAAAATTAAAGACGTTGTGATGGAAATGGCAAACCCACTCATCAGACAGGCACTTGATAAGGAGAAGACAGTGGTAATCTCAGGCATAAGTGAATCCCAGGAGCCAACATGGCAGGGGAGACTTGAAGAAAATAAAGCTAGGGTTGTAGACCTGATAAGAAAGCTTGGAGTAGTTTGTGGTCCTGAGGATATTGTAAACATACACCAACTAGGTAAATATTCGAGGGAAGGAAAGCCGAGACCAACAAAAGTAACCTTTGAGAGAGGGGAAACATGTAGGGAAATATTGTTGAGAAAATAAAGTCTAAAAGACCTTCAAGAATTCAAAGAAGTGTTCATTAGACCATACAGAACACAGGAGGAAATGGGAAAGATCAGAAACTTGTTGCAAGAGGCAAGAAGGTTAAATGAGGAAAGAAATTAAGAAAAGACAAATTTTCATTTCAGAGCTCTTCCAGACAAAGGGGAGATAAAGAAGATAATGACAGAAGATCAGGGGATTGGGCCTCATTAAGATTGTTATACACAAATGCTGATGGATTAGCTGGTAAGGCAGTAGAATTAAAAGATAGGATTCACAACAGTAAGGCAGATATAGTAGCAATTACAGAGACTAAGTTGAGTGAGGACATAAACAGTGTCACAGTTTTTCCTAGGGGCTTCAGAATACTAAGGGTTGAAAGATCTGAGAGGACTGGTGGAGGGATAGCACTGCTCATAAGTGAAAGGATTCAAGTTGAAGAAATAAACTTGGCTATAGAAAGTGAGTTCAAGGAATTTCTTGTTGCTCGCATAAATACTGGGTCAGAGAGCATTATAATAACTGTTGTATACAACCCACCAAGGAACCAAAATAGGCTTGAAGTTTATGAGGAAAGTCATATAGGTACTATTGAAGTCATAAACTCAGTTGTTAACATGGCACGGAAAAAAAATGTAGGATTTTGATTATGGGAGACTTTAATCATAAAGAGATAGATTGGATAAATCTTGACCCACACAGTGGTGAGGACTCATACGGGGCAAGATTCCTAGATTGCGTACAAGGGAATTTCCTACACCAACATGTAATGGAACCAACAAGGGCCAGGGGTGGGGATGAGCCATCACTACTTGATCTAGTGTTCACAGATAATGTGTTGGATATTGAAAAACTTGAGTATGAACAACCAATTGGAAAGAGTGACCACTGTGTGTTGTTGATGGAGTATATCATTGAAGATATTCTTCCTGAGAGTAGAGGCACTGAGGACATGAGGAGGAACTATCCGAAAGGAGATTACATCAAAATGAATGAGCTTTTTGCAGTTATTGACTGGAGAACCTTATTTTACAACAAATCTGTACAAGAAATGTATGACATCTTTTGTGAGAAATATGGAAAGATAGTAGATTGCTGCATACCTGTCACCAAAGTAGGTGTACTTCATGCCAGAGAGAAATGGTTCGATAATGGGTGTAAAAGAGCTAAGGAGTGGAGAGACAAATGCTGGAAAAGGTATAGGAGGAGAAAAAACATAAATGCCTGGCAAGCCTACAAAAGAGCAAGAAATGACTACCTAAGTAAAAGGAGAGAGGCAGAGAGAGACTATGAGAGGGACATCACCAGGAAGGCTAAAGAAAATCCCAAGCTTTTCCACAGCTTTATCAGAGGAAAACTGAAGGTAAAAGGACAGGTTTTAAGGCTAAAGAGAGCGGATGGAAGCATCACTGAGACGGATGAAGAGATCTGCAAAGAATTGAACAAGGAGTTTCAGTCAGTATTTACAGTAGAAAATACCCCACCCCCTCAGATTGCAGTGATAGAAGCTCAAGGGCCGGTATTAGAGAACATCAACCTTACAGCCACAGAGGTATGCAAAGCGCTGATGGATTTAGATGTTCATAAAGCTACAGGTCCTGATGACATATCCCCTCATGTGTTTAAAAAATGCGCAAACTCAATATCAGTGGCACTAAATATCATATTTAAAAAGTCACTGGAGTCAGGGGAGATTCCAAGATGCTGGAAACAAGCAAATGTGATACCTATCTTCAAAAAGGGAAGGAGGGATACGGCTCTGAACTATAGACCAGTTTCCTTGACCAGCATAGTTTGCGAAGTTATGGAGAAACTACTAAGGAAACATATCTCTCTTCACTTGGAATCCTTCAACTTTTTGTCAGTGAGGCAACATGGCTTCAGAGAAGGTAGATCAACAGTAACAAACTTATTAGAATTTTATGATGAGGTAAGCCGAATCTTACAGGAAAGAGAGGGCTGGGCAGATTGCATATTCCTAGACTTCCAGAAAGCGTTTGACACTGTTCCACATGGGAGACTTATTAGGAAGCTGCAATCAATGGCTAGAATAGGTAGAAATGTTTTAGAATGGATAAAAACTTACTTAGAAGGAAGGGAACAGAGGGTTAGAGTAAGACACTCAGTGTCTGAATGGAGAAGAGTTAGTAGTGGAGTTCCACAGGGTTCAGTTTTAGGGCCACTTTTGTTCCTTGTATATGTAAATGACCTACCAGAGTCTGTAAATTCATTCATGAATATGTTTGCAGATGATGCAAAGATTTTGAAGAAAGTAAAAAACGAGAACATTGGTAGAGAACTTCAGGAGGATCTAAATAATCTGCATGAGTGGTCAGAAAAGTGGCTAATGAAATTCAATACTTCAAAATGTAAGGTAATGAGAATGGGTACAAGTGCAAGAAGGCCCAAGCTTGACTACTCGGTGGCTGGAGTAAACTTCAAGAGACAGAAAATGAGAGAGATCTAGGAGTAAACATACTGGCAGATTTGTCTCCAGAAATACATATAAATGTCATAGTAAGGGCATCATATGCATTCTTATCAAATGTAAGGGTAGCCTTCAGGCACATGGACAAGGAAATGTTCAGAAATATTTATGTAACCTATGTGAGGCCAAAACTCGAATATGCAGCCCCCTTTTAGAATCCGCACTTGAAAAAGCACATAGCTAAGCTTGAAAAAGTTCAAAGACATGCCACGAGACTGGTGCCAGAAATACGCAACCTCAGTTATGATGAGAGGCTGAGGGAATTAGACTTACCATCACTCGAAGCTAGAAGAGTGAATGGGGATATGGTGACAGTCTTTAAATTCCTTCATGGTTATGATAGAGTGGATAGGGATCGATATTTTGATATGGCTGGCTCTAGAACTAGAGGTCATAGTTTGAAGCTTCGTAAGAAAACTTGTTTGCAGGATGTAAGGAAATACTTTTTCAGTGTTAGAGTAGTTGATAATTGGAATTGGCTAAGCGAGGAGGTAGTTAATGCTATCTCAATCCATAGTTTTAAGGACAGGTATGATAAATATCACTAAGTATAAAATGGAACCGATCAGGAGACGGGAAGATACGAGCTTTGGGCTCTTTCCCGTAAACACAATTAGGTAATCACAATTAGGTAATCACACAGGAATTTAGAGAATTTAGAGGCAATGGTTATAAGCCTTGATGAAAAAATTCGGAATATGGATGGAGAAATGAAAGAGAATGAAACACTCAGAGAGCAAATAAGATCTTTGGAGGAAGCAAATAAAGCACAAGGGCAGGAGAGAAAGGAACTAGAAAAAAGAATACAGAAGCTGGAAGGGGAAAAGAGTCAACTATAATCTAGAATTCCTAAACAAGAAGATAAAAAGAAACAGCTGAATAACAACCTAAAGGAATTAGATGTTAGTTCACTGCTCTCTTCTGAGAGAGACGAGATTGCTGCTTGGAATGTCCAGATTAAGGAAAACATTGAACAGTTCAGAAAAGAGTTCCAGGAACTGAATATGGAAAATGATGCCATGAAAACTTCCTTTGCTGATGCACTAAAGGGGAATGTGGCAGTAAAAGAGGCTGTAAAGGTGGTGGCACTGGAAAACATACAAACAGTTGACTATAAAGAGACAGTAATCGAAAAAATTAAAGACGTTGTGATGGAAAGGGCAAACCCACTCATCAGACAGGCACTTGATAAGGAGAAGACAGTGGTAATCTCAGGCATAAGTGAATCCCAGGAGCCAACATGGCAGGGGAGACTTGAAGAAAATAAAGCTAGGGTTGTAGACCTGATAAGAAAGCTTGGAGCAGTTTGTGGTTCTGAGGATATTGTAAACATACACCAACTAGGTAAATATTCGATGGAAGGAAAGCCGAGACCAACAAAAGTAACCTTTGAGAGAGGGGAAACATGTAGGGAAATATTGTTGAGAAAATAAAGTCTAAAAGACCTTCAAGAATTCAAAGAAGTGTTCATTAGACCATACAGAACACAGGAGGAAATGGGAAAGATCAAAAACTTGTTGCAAGAGGCAAGAAGGTTAAATGAGGAAAGAAATTAAGAAAAGAAAAATTTTCATTTCAGAGTTCTTCCAGACAAAGGGTAGATAAAGAAGATAATGACAGAAGATCAGGGGATGGGGCCTCATTAAGATTGTTATACACAAATGCTGATGGATTAGCTGGTAAGGCAGTAGAATTAAAAGATAGGATTCACAACAGTAAGGCAGATATAGTAGCAATTACAGAGACTAAGTTGAGTGAGGACATAAGCAGTGTCACAGTTTTTCCTAAGGGCTTCAGAATACTAAGGGTTGAAAGATCTGAGAGGACTGGTGGAGGGATAGCACTGCTCAT
Source organism: Halocaridina rubra (assembly GCA_037179515.1). NCBI lineage: Eukaryota > Metazoa > Arthropoda > Malacostraca > Decapoda > Atyidae > Halocaridina > Halocaridina rubra. The sequence goes on along the minus strand of JAXCGZ010018942.1, from coordinate 80,831 downwards.
AAGTAAAAGGATTCAAGTTGAAGAAATAAACTTGGCTATAGAAAGTGAGTTCAGGGAATTTCTTGTTGCTCGCATAAATACTGGGTCAGAGAGCATTATAATAACTGTTGTATACAACCCACCAAGGAACCAAAATAGGCTTGAAGTTTATGAGGAAAGTCATATAGGTACTATTGAAGTCATAAACTAAGTTGTTAACATGGCACGGGAAAAAAAATGTAGGATTTTTATTATGGGAGACTTTAATCATAAAGAGATAGATTGGATAAATCTTGACCCACACAGTGGTGAGGACTCATTCGGGGCAAGATTCCTAGATTGCGTACAAGGGAATTTCCTACACCAACATGTAATGGAACCAACAAGGGCCAGGGGTGGGGATGAGCCATCACTACTTGATCTAGTGTTCACAGATAATGTGTTGGATATTGAAAAAATTGAGTATGAACCACCAATTGGAAAGAGTGACCACTGTGTGTTGTTGATGGAGTATATCATTGAAGATATTCTTCCTGAGAGTAGAGGCACTGAGGACATGAGGAGGAACTATCCGAAAGGAGATTACATCAAAATGAATGAGCTTTTTGCAGTTATTGACTGGAGAACCTGATTTTACAACAAATCTGTACAAGAAATGTATGACATCTTTTGTGAGAAATATGGGAAGATAGTAGATTGCTGCATACCTGTCACCAAAGTAGGTGTAATTCATGCCAGAGAGAAATGGTTCGATAATGGGTGTAAAAGAGCTAAGGAGTGGAGAGACAAATGCTGGAAAAGGTATAGGAGGAGAAAAAACATAAATGCCTGGCAAACCTACAAAAGAGCAAGAAATGACTACCTAAGTAAAAGGAGAGAAGCAGAGAGAGACTATGAGAGGAACATCACCAGGAAGGCTAAAGAAAATCCCAAGCTTTTCCACAGCTTTATCAGAGGAGAACTGAAGGTAAAAGAACAGGTTTTAAGGCTAAAGAGAGCGGATGGAAGCATCACTGAGACGGATGAAGAGATCTGCAAAGAATTGAACAAGGAGTTTCAGTCAGTATTTACAGTAGAAAATACCCCACACCTTCAGATTGCAGTGATAGAAGCTCAAGGGCCAGTATTAGAGAACATCAACCTTACAGCCACAGAGGTATGCAAAGCGCTAATGGATTTAGATGTTCATAAAGCTACAGGTCCTGATGACATATCCCCTCATGTGCTTAAAAAATGCTCAAACTCAATATCAGTGGCACTAAGTATCATATTTAAAAAGTCACTGGAGTCAGGGGAGATTCCAAGATGCTGGAAACAAGCAAATGTAATACCTATCTTCAAAAAGGGAAGGAGGGATACGGCTCTGAACTATAGACCAGTTTCCTTGACCAGCATAGTTTGCAAAGTTATGGAGAAACTACTAAGGAAACATATCTCTCTTCACTTGGAATCCTTCAACTTTTTGTCAGTGAGGCAACATGGCTTCAGAGAAGGTAGATCAACAGTAACAAACTTATTAGAATTTTATGATGAGGTACGCCGAATCTTACAGGAAAGAGAGGGCTGGGCAGATTGCATATTCCTAGACTTCCAGAAAGCGTTTTAAACTGTTCCACATGGGAGACTTATTAGGAAGCTGCAATCAATGGCTAGAATAGGTGGAAATGTTTTAGAATGGATAAAAACTTACTTAGAAGGAAGGGAACAGAGGGTCTGAGTAAGACAGTGTCTGAATGGAGAAGAGTTAGTAGTGGAGTTCCACAGGGTTCAGTTTTAGGGCCACTTTTGTTCCTTGTATATGTAAATGACCTACCAGAGTCTGTAAATTCATTCATGAATATGTTTCCAGATGATGCAAAGATTGTGAAGAAAGTAAAAAACGAGAACAATGGTAGAGAACTTCAGGAGGATCTAAATAATCTGCATGAGTGGTCAAAAAAGTGGCTAATGAAATTCAATACTTCAAAATGTAAGGTAATGAGAATGGGTACAAGTGCAAGAAGGCCCAAGCTTGACTACTCGGTGGCTGGAGTACAACTTCAAGAGACAGAAAATGAGAGAGATCTAGGAGTAAGCATACTGGCAGATTTGTCTCCAGAAATACATATAAATGGCATAGTAAGGGCAGCATATGCATTCTTATCAAATGTAAGGGTAGCCTTCAGGCACATGGACAAGGAAATGTTCAGAAATATTTATGTAACCTATGTGAGGCCAAAACTCGAATATGCAGCCCCCTTTTGGAATCCGCACTTGAAAAAACACATAGCTAAGCTTGAAAAAGTTCAAAGACATGCCACGAAACTGGTGCCAGAAATACGCAATCTCAGTTATGATGAGAGGCTGAGGGAATTAGACTTACCATCACTCGAAGCTAGATGAGTGAGGGGGGATATGGTGACAGTCTTTAAATTCCTTCATGGTTATGATAGAGTGGATAGGGATCGATATTTTGATATGGCTGGCTCTAGAACTAGAGTTCAAAGTTTGAAGCTTCGTAAGAACACTTCTTTGCAAGATGTAAGGAAATACTTTTTCAGTGTAAGAGTATTTGATAATTGGAATTCGCTAAGCGAGGAGGTAGTTAATGCTATCTCAATCCATAGCTTTAAGGACAGGTATGATAAGTATCACTAAGTATAAAATGGAACCGATCAGGAGACGGGAAGATACGAGCTTTGGCTCTTTCCCGTAAACACAATTAGGTAATCACAATTAGGTAATCACACAGGAATTTAGAGAATTTAGAGGCAATGGTTATAAGCCTTGATGATAAAATTCGGAATATGGATGGAGAAATGAAAGAGAATGAAACACTCAGAGAGCAAATAAGATCTTTGGAGGAAGCAAATAAAGCACAAGGGCAGGAGAGAAATGAACTAGAAAAAAGAATAAAGAAGCTGGAAGGGGAAAAGAGTCAACTAGAATCTAGAATTTCTAAACAAGAAGATAAAAACAAACAGCTGAATGACAACCTAAAGGAATTAGATGTTAGTTCACTGCTCTCTTCTGAGAGAGACGAGATTGCTGCTTGGAATGTCCAGATTAAGGAAAACATTGAACAGTTCAGAAAAGAGTTCCAGGAGCTGAATATGGAAAATGATGCCATGAAAACTTCCTTTGCTGATGCACTAAAGGGGAATGTGGCAGTAAAAGAGGCTGTAAAGGTGGTGGCACTGGAAAACATACAAACAGTTGACTATAAAGAGACAGTAATCGAAAAAATGAAAGACGTTGTGATGGAAAAGGCAAACCCACTCATCAGACAGGCACTTGATAAGGAGAAGACAGTGGTAATCTCAGGCATAAGTGAATCCCAGGAGCCAACATGCCATGGGAGACTTGAAGAAAATAAAGCTAGGGTTGTAGACCTGATAAGAAAGCTTGGAGTAGTTTGTGGTCCTGAGGATATTGTAAACATAAACCAACTAGGTAAATATTCGAGGGAAGGAAAGCCGAGACCAACAAAAGTAACCTTTGAGAGAGGGGAAACATGTAGGGAAATATTGTTGAGAAAAAAAAGTCTAAAAGACCTTCAAGAATTCAAAGAAGTGTTCATTAGACAATACAGAACACAGGAAGAGATGGGAAAGATCAAAAACTTGTTGCAAGAGGCAAGAAGGTTAAATGATGAAAGACATGAAGAAGAGAAGAAAAATTTTCGTTACAGAGTTCTTCCAGACAAAGGGGAGATAAAGAAGATAATGACAGAAGATCAGGGGATGGGGCCTCATTAAGATTGTTATACACAAATGCTGATGGATTAGCTGGTAAGGCAGTAGAATTAAAAGATAGGATTCACAACAGTAAGGCAAATATAGTAGCAATTACAGAGACTAAGTTGAGTGAGGACATAAACAGTGTCACAGTTTTTCCTAGGGGCTTCAGAATACTAAGGGTTGAAAGATCTGAGAGGACTGGTGGAGGGATAGCACTGCTCATGAATGAAAGGATTCAAGTTGAAGAAATAAACTTGGCTATAGAAAGTGAGTTCAAGGAATTTCTTGTTGCTCGCATAAATACTGGGTCAGAGAGCATTATAATAACTGTTGTATACAACCCACCAAGGAACCAAAATAGGCTTGAAGTTTATGAGGAAAGTCATATAGGTACTATTGAAGTCATAAACTCAGTTGTTAACATTGCACGGGAAAAAAAATGTAGGATTTTTATTATGGGAGACTTTAATCATAAAGAGATAGATTGGATAAATCTTGACCCACACAGTGGTGAGGACTCATTCGGGGCAAGATTCCTAGATTGCGTACAAGGAAATTTCCTACACCAACATGTAATGGAACCAACAAGGGCCAGGGATGGGGATGAGCCATCACTACTTGATCTAGTGTTCACAGATAATGTGTTGGATATTGAAAATATTGAGTATGAACCACCAATTGGAAAGAGTGACCACTGCGTGTTGTTGATGGAGTATATCATTGAAGATATTCTTCCTGAGAGTAGAGGCACTGAGGACATGAGGAGGAACTATCGGAAAGGAGATTACATCAAAATGAATGAGCTTTTTGCAGTTATTGAGTGGAGAACCTTATTTTACAACAAATCTGTACAAGAAATGTATGACATCTTTTGTGAGAAATATGGGAAGATAGTAGATTGCTGCATACCTGTCACCAAAGTAGGTGTAATTCATGCCAGAGAGAAATGGTTCGATAATAGGTGTAAAAGAGCTAAGGAGTGGAGAGACAAATGCTGGAAAAGGTATAGGAGGAGAAAAAACATAAATGCCTGGCAAACCTACAAAAGAGCAAGAAATGACTACCTAAGTAAAAGGAGAGAAGCAGAGAGAGACTATGAGAGGGACATCACCAGGAAGGCTAAAGAAAATCCCAAGCTTTTCCACAGCTTTATCAGAGGCAAACTGAAGGTAAAAGAACAGGTTTTAAGGCTAAAGAGAGCGGATGGAAGCATCACTGAGACGGATGAAGAGATCTGCAAAGAATTGAACAAGGAGTTTCAGTCAGTATTTACAATAGAAAATACCCCACCCCCTCAGATTGCAGTGATAGAAGCTCAAGGGCCGGTATTAGAGAACATCAACCTTACAGCCACAGAGGTATGCAAAGCGCTGATGGATTTAGATGTTCATAAAGCTACAGGTCCTGATGACATATCCCCTCATATGCTTAAAAAATGCGCAAACACAATATCAGTGGCACTAAGTATCATATTTAAGGAGTCACTGGAGTCGGGGGAGATTCTAAGATGCTGGAAACAAGCAAATGTGATACCTATCTTCAAAAAGGGAAGGAGGGATACGGCTCTGAACTATAGACCAGTTTCCTTGACCAGCATAGTTTGCAAAGTTATGGAGAAACTACTAAGGAAACATATCTCTCTTCACTTGGAATCCTTCAACTTTTTGTCAGTGAGGCAACATGGCTTCAGAGAAGGTAGATCAACAGTAACAAACTTATTAGAATTTTATGATGAGGTAAGCCAAATCTTACAGGAAAGAGAGGGCTGGGCAGATTGCATATTCCTAGACTTCCAGAAAGCGTTTGACACTGTTCCACATGGGAGACTTATTAGGAAGCTGCACTCAATGGCTAGAATAGGTGGAAATGTTTTGGAATGGATAAAAACTTACTTAGAAGGAAGGGAACAGAGGGTTAGAGTAAGACACTCAGTGTCTGAATGGAGAAGAGTTAGTAGTGGAGTTCCACAGGGTTCAGTTTTAGGGCCACTTTTGTTCCTTGTATATGTAAATGACCTACCAGAGTCTGTAAATTCATCCATGAATATGTTTGCAGATGATGCAAAGATTGTGAAGAAAGTAAAAAACGAGAACAATGGTAGAGAACTTCAGGAGGATCTAAATAATCTGCATGAGTGGTCAGAAAAGTGGCTAATGAAATTCAATACTTCAAAATGTAAGGTAATGAGAATGGGTACAAGTGCAAGAAGGCCCAAGCTTGACTACTCGGTGGCTGGAGTACAACTTCAAGAGACAGAAAATGAGAGAGACCTAGGAGTAAACATACTGGCAGATTTGTCTCCAGAAATACATATAAATGGCATAGTAAGGGCAGCATATGCATTCTTATCAAATGTAAGGGTAGCCTTCAGGCACATGGACAAGGAAATGTTCAGAAATATTTATGTAACCTATGTGAGGCCAAAACTCGAATATGCAGCCCCCTTTTGGAATCCGCACTTGAAAAAGCACATAGCTAAGCTTGAAAAAGTTCAAAGACATGCCACGAAACTGGTGCCAGAAATACGCAATCTCAGTTATGATGAGAGGCTGAGGGTATTAGACTTACCATCACTCGAAGCTAGAAGAGTAAGGGGGGATATGGTGACAGTCTTTAAATTCCTTCATGGTTATGATAGAGTGGATAGGGATGGATATTTCGATATGGCTGGCTCTAGAACTAGAGGTCATAGTTTGAAGCTTCGTAAGAAAAGTTCTTTGCAGGATGTAAGGAAATAGTTTTTCAGTGTAAGAGTAGTTGATAATTGGAATTGGCTAAGCGAGGAGGTAGTTAATGCTATCTCAATCCATAGTTTTAAGGACAGGTATGATAAGTATCACTAAGTATAAAATGGAACCGATGAGGAGACGGGAAGATACGAGCTTTGGGCTCTTTCCCGTAAGCACAATTAGGTAATCACAATTAGGTAATCACACAGATAATGTGTTGGATATTGAAAAAATTGAGTATGAACCACCAATTGGAAAGAGTGACCACTGTGTGTTGTTGATGGAGGATATCATTGAAGATATTCTTCCTGAGAGTAGAGGCATTGAGGACATGAGGAGGAACTATCGGAAAGGAGATTACATCAAAATGAATGAGGTTTTTGCAGTTATTGAGTGGAGAACCTTATTTTACAACAAATCTGTACAAGAAATGTATGACATCTTTTGTGAGAAATATGGGAAGATGGTAGATTGCTGCATACCTGTCACCAAAGTAGGTGTAATTCATGCCAGAGAGAAATGGTTCGATAATGGGTGTAAAAGAGCTAAGGAGTGGAGAGACAAATGCTGGAAAAGGTATAGGAGGAGAAAAAACATAAATGCCTGGCAAACCTACAAAAGAGCAAGAAATGAATACCTAAGTAAAAGGAGAGAAGCAGAGAGAGACTATGAGAGGGACATCACCAGGAAGGCTAAAGAAAATCCCAAGCTTTTCCACAGCTTTATCAGAGGAAAACTGCAGGTAAAAGAACAGGTTTTAAGGCTAAAGAGAGCGGATGGAAGCATCACTGAGACGGATGAAGAGATCTGCAAAGAATTGAACAAGGAGTTTCAGTCAGTATTTACAGTAGAAAATACCCCACCCCCTCAGACTGCAGTGATAGAAGCTCAAGGGCCGATATTAGAGAACATCAACCTTACAGCCACAGAGGTATGCAAAGCGCTGATGGATTTAGATGTTCATAAAGCTACAGGTCCCGATGACATATCCCCTCATGTGCTTAAAAAATGCGCAAACACAATATCAGTGGCACTAAGTATCATATTTAAGGAGTCACTGGAATCGGGGGAGATTCCAAGATGCTGGAAACAAGCAAATGTGATACCTATCTTCAAAAAGGGAAGGAGGGATACGGCTCTGAACTATAGACCAGTTTCCTTGACCAGCATAGTTTGCAAAGTTATGAAAAAACTACTAAGGAAACATATCTCTCTTCACTTGGAATCCTTCAACTTTTTGTCAGTGAGGCAACATGGCTTCAGAGAAGGTAGATCAACAGTAACAAACTTATTAGAATTTTATGATGAGGTAAGCCAAATCTTACAGGAAAGAGAGGGCTGGGCAGATTGCATATTCCTAGACTTCCAGAAAGCGTTTGACACTGTTCCACATGGGAGACTTATTAGGAAGCTGCAATCAATGGCTAGAATAGGTGGGAATGTTTTGGAATGGATAAAAACTACTTAGAAGGAAGGGAACAGAGGGTTAGAGTAAGACACTCAGTGTCTGAATGGAGAAGAGTTAGTAGTGGAGTTCCACAGGGTTCAGTTTTAGGGCCACTTTTGTTCCTTGTATATGTAAATGACCTACCAGAGTCTGTAAATTCATTCATGAATATGTTTGCAGATGATGCAAAGATTGTGAAGAAAGTAAAAAACGAGAACAATGGTAGAGAACTTCAGGAGGATCTAAATAATCTGCATGAGTGGTCAGAAAAGTGGCTAATGAAATTCAACACTTCAAAATGTAAGGTAATGAGAATGGGTACAAGTGCAAGAAGACCCAAGCTTGACTACTCGGTGGCTTGAGTACAACTTCAAGAGACAGAAAATGAGAGAGATCTAGGAGTAAACATACTGGCAGATTTGTCTCCAGAAATACATATAAATGGCATAGTAAGGGCAGCATATGCATTCTTATCAAATGTAAGGGTAGCCTTCAGGCACATGGACAAGGAAATGTTCAGAAATATTTATGTAACCTATGTGAGGCCAAAACTCGAATATGCAGCCCCCTTTTGGAATCCGCACTTGAAAAAGCACATAGCTAAGCTTGAAAAAGTTCAAAAACATGCCACGAAACTGGTGCCAGAAATACGCAATCTCAGTTATGATGAGAGGCTGAGGGAATTAGACTTACCATCACTGGAAGCTAGAAGAGTGAGGGGGGATATGGTGACAGTCTTTAAATTCCTTCATGGTTATGATAGAGTGGATAGGGATGGATATTTTGATATGGCTGGCTCTAGAACTAGAGGTCATAGTTTGAAGCTTCGTAAGAAAAGTTCTTTGCAGGATGTAAGGAAATAGTTTTTCAGTGTAAGAGTAGTTGATAATTGGAATTGGCTAAGCGAGGAGGTAGTTAATGCTATCTCAATCCATAGTTTTAAGGACAGGTATGATAAGTATCACTAAGTCTAAAATGGAACCGATGAGGAGACGGGAAGATACGAGCTTTGGGCTCTTTCCCGTAAACAAAATTAGGTAATTAGGTAATCACACAATCTCAGTTATGATGAGAGGCTGAGGGAATTAGACTTACCATCACTGGAAGCTAGAAGAGTGAGGGGGGATATGGTGACAGTCTTTAAATTCCTTCATGGTTATGATAGAGTGGATAGGGATTGATATTTTAATATGGCTGGCTCTAGAACTAGAGGTCATAGTTTGAAGCTTCGTAAGAAAAGTTCTTTGCAGGATGTAAGGAAATAGTTTTTCAGTGTAAGAGTAGTTGATAATTGGAATTGGCTAAGCGAGGAGGTAGTTAATGCTATCTCAATCCATAGTTTTAAGGACAGGTATGATAAGTATCACTAAGTATAAAATGGAACCGATGAGGAGACGGGAAGATACGAGCTTTGGGCTCTTTCCCGTAAACACAATTAGGTAATCACAATTAGGTAATCACACACACTTTACCATAATTTCCATAAATCTGAAATCCTGCAGAGTATTGTGAGTACAAAACTTATATTTGTTGTATGACGAGACTGTCCAAAATATTAAAGGAAAAAAATTGAGAACATTTACGTGAGGGGAGAGAGAAGCTGCCGTCCAGTTCTGCCTTGAAGGAAATTTAGAAGAGTTGCCAGAGGTGAAGCCATCACATCACATTACCTAATTTTTTGTGTAAACTGGGGAAAGCTCTTAAGCCGTTTACCTGATCCTGTGGTTCTATATATTGTTAAAATCAGTATCCTTCCCATTTATATTAACTTGTTAGTTAGTTTGATACACAAAATAATTGAATAAATAAAAAAAAAAATATCCACCTGTCAACAGTACTGAGTTAAGTTGCCAAGTAGTACAGCTGTCTTATTTTCTTCATTTTTTTGCTTTTCTTTTAGCTTTCTCTTTTACTATTTTTTTTTATTTTGTATATATATTGAGTTAAATGTAAAGTCTAATACTGTGATAACATATCTTGGTTAGCAAGTGAGTTTATCAGTTAGGAAGAATATATAGCAGAAACAGGTGGGTGCCACCTCAGACACAAATTCGAATTTTCCTTCAGGTTTGACTTTTGTTTTTCTTTTTCTTTTTATCCTTAAATTACCATGGTCAAGTTTTTAAGTTAATATGTGTGTTACCAGAAAAGAGAAAAACTGAGTCACTAAATAGCACTTATATGGAGATATAAAAATTCTGTGTGAAGCTTAATTAAAAGTTTTTTTTTTTTCCATTTTCTTTCTATATTCTGTGAGAGGGAAATCATAAAAATGACGCTATCTCTGTCCCAAACCTCTCTCATCCATGAGTCGGTAGGAGGGGTAGCCATTAGGGGGCTTAAACAGAAAATCAAGAATTTAGAGGCAATGGTTATAAGCCTTGATGATAAAATTCGGAATATGGATGGAGAAATGAAAGAGAATGAAACACTCAGAGAGCAAATAAGATCTTTGGAGGAAGCAAATAAAGCACAAGGGCAGGAGAGAAATGAACTAGAAAAAAGAATAAAGAAGCTGGAAGGGGAAAAGAGTCAACTAGAATCTAGAATTTCTAAGCAAGAAGATAAAAACAAACAGCTGAATGACAACCTAAAGGAATTAGATGTTAGTTCACTGCTCTCTTCTGAGAGAGACGAGATTGCTGCTTGGAATGTCCAGATTAAGGAAAACATTGAACAGTTCAGAAAAGAGTTCCAGGAGCTGAATATGGAAAATGATGCCATGAAAACTTCCTTTGCTGATGCACTAAAGGGGAATGTGGCAGTAAAAGAGGCTGTAAAGGTGGTGGCACTGGAAAACATACAAACAGTTGACTATAAAGAGACAGTAATCGAAAAAATGAAAGACGTTGTGATGGAAAAGGCAAACCCACTCATCAGACAGGCACTTGATAAGGAGAAGACAGTGGTAATCTCAGGCATAAGTGAATCCCAGGAGCCAACATGCCATGGGAGACTTGAAGAAAATAAAGCTAGGGTTGTAGACCTGATAAGAAAGCTTGGAGTAGTTTGTGGTCCTGAGGATATTGTAAACATAAACCAACTAGGTAAATATTCGAGGGAAGGAAAGCCGAGACCAACAAAAGTAACCTTTGAGAGAGGGGAAACATGTAGGGAAATATTGTTGAGAAAAAAAAGTCTAAAAGACCTTCAAGAATTCAAAGAAGTGTTCATTAGACAATACAGAACACAGGAAGAGATGGGAAAGATCAAAAACTTGTTGCAAGAGGCAAGAAGGTTAAATGATGAAAGACATGAAGAAGAGAAGAAAAATTTTCGTTACAGAGTTCTTCCAGACAAAGGGGAGATAAAGAAGATAATGACAGAAGATCAGGGGATGGGGCCTCATTAAGATTGTTATACACAAATGCTGATGGATTAGCTGGTAAGGCAGTAGAATTAAAAGATAGGATTCACAACAGTAAGGCAAATATAGTAGCAATTACAGAGACTAAGTTGAGTGAGGACATAAACAGTGTCACAGTTTTTCCTAGGGGCTTCAGAATACTAAGGGTTGAAAGATCTGAGAGGACTGGTGGAGGGATAGCACTGCTCATGAATGAAAGGATTCAAGTTGAAGAAATAAACTTGGCTATAGAAAGTGAGTTCAAGGAATTTCTTGTTGCTCGCATAAATACTGGGTCAGAGAGCATTATAATAACTGTTGTATACAACCCACCAAGGAACCAAAATAGGCTTGAAGTTTATGAGGAAAGTCATATAGGTACTATTGAAGTCATAAACTCAGTTGTTAACATTGCACGGGAAAAAAAATGTAGGATTTTTATTATGGGAGACTTTAATCATAAAGAGATAGATTGGATAAATCTTGACCCACACAGTGGTGAGGACTCATTCGGGGCAAGATTCCTAGATTGCGTACAAGGAAATTTCCTACACCAACATGTAATGGAACCAACAAGGGCCAGGGGTGGGGATGAGCCATCACTACTTGATCTAGTGTTCACAGATAATGTGTTGGATATTGAAAATATTGAGTATGAACCACCAATTGGAAAGAGTGACCACTGCGTGTTGTTGATGGAGTATATCATTGAAGATATTCTTCCTGAGAGTAGAGGCACTGAGGACATGAGGAGGAACTATCGGAAAGGAGATTACATCAAAATGAATGAGCTTTTTGCAGTTATTGAGTGGAGAACCTTATTTTACAACAAATCTGTACAAGAAATGTATGACATCTTTTGTGAGAAATATGGGAAGATAGTAGATTGCTGCATACCTGTCACCAAAGTAGGTGTAATTCATGCCAGAGAGAAATGGTTCGATAATAGGTGTAAAAGAGCTAAGGAGTGGAGAGACAAATGCTGGAAAAGGTATAGGAGGAGAAAAAACATAAATGCCTGGCAAACCTACAAAAGAGCAAGAAATGACTACCTAAGTAAAAGGAGAGAAGCAGAGAGAGACTATGAGAGGGACATCACCAGGAAGGCTAAAGAAAATCCCAAGCTTTTCCACAGCTTTATCAGAGGCAAACTGAAGGTAAAAGAACAGGTTTTAAGGCTAAAGAGAGCGGATGGAAGCATCACTGAGACGGATGAAGAGATCTGCAAAGAATTGAACAAGGAGTTTCAGTCAGTATTTACAATAGAAAATACCCCACCCCCTCAGATTGCAGTGATAGAAGCTCAAGGGCCGGTATTAGAGAACATCAACCTTACAGCCACAGAGGTATGCAAAGCGCTGATGGATTTAGATGTTCATAAAGCTACAGGTCCTGATGACATATCCCCTCATATGCTTAAAAAATGCGCAAACACAATATCAGTGGCACTAAGTATCATATTTAAGGAGTCACTGGAGTCGGGGGAGATTCTAAGATGCTGGAAACAAGCAAATGTGATACCTATCTTCAAAAAGGGAAGGAGGGATACGGCTCTGAACTATAGACCAGTTTCCTTGACCAGCATAGTTTGCAAAGTTATGGAGAAACTACTAAGGAAACATATCTCTCTTCACTTGGAATCCTTCAACTTTTTGTCAGTGAGGCAACATGGCTTCAGAGAAGGTAGATCAACAGTAACAAACTTATTAGAATTTTATGATGAGGTAAGCCAAATCTTACAGGAAAGAGAGGGCTGGGCAGATTGCATATTCCTAGACTTCCAGAAAGCGTTTGACACTGTTCCACATGGGAGACTTATTAGGAAGCTGCAAGCAATGGCTAGAATAGGTGGAAATGTTTTGGAATGGATAAAAACTTACTTAGAAGGAAGGGAACAGAGGGTTAGAGTAAGACACTCAGTGTCTGATTGGAGAAGAGTTAGTAGTGGAGTTCCACAGGGTTCAGTTTTAGGGCCACTTTTGTTCCTTGTATATGTAAATGACCTACCAGAGTCTGTAAATTCATTCATGAATATGTTTGCAGATGATGCAAAGATTGTGAAGAAAGTAAAAAACGAGAACAATGGTAGAGAACTTCAGGAGGATCTAAAT